>OMNZ01096898.1:0-18942 GCA_900303255.1 Lesueurigobius sanzi | reverse complement strand
TCATAAGAGTGGAAATACAATCCTCCACACAGATCTGACTTATTACAGACTCATTCCCTAAATCAGTTTATGCTAAATGTAACCAGTGCTAAATGTTTACTCCAGTGGTGCGTCTACCGTGTTGACAAAGGCAGCGCTAATGTGGCTATAACCAGCAGCTAACTGCGATTCTTGGCGTATTATGCTTAGGGACTAAATGCATCTCTAAAATAAACCCAGTGACTAAAATGGCCTCGGGAACAGCTTTTGAAAGAGATGTAGCATGTCCATATTGAGCAACATTTAGCTGCTCCTGGAGCTAAAATATCCAATATTATGCTAACAAGCAAGCTAGCGAGAAGATGAAAATAATCAACCACCAGCTGTAGGGAGGCTAAATGAAGCCAGACTAGTTAAAATAATAAGTAACCATCTATATACTATTATATACAAATACAACACAGGCTATTTAACTTTTGGATATGAACAGTGTGTACAATGTGGCACTTTTTATCAGCTTAGAAACGGTTTAATTTTGTGAGACCCAAGCACATCATTACACATGCTTATTACAAATATTATATTCAATAAAATAACTTTACTTTAACTATATAATTCTGATCAAACTTCTCTTAAAAGTAATATTATAATTGATAAATGACTCCAGTTAATGGAAAAGAACTAACCACTTTAACCCAGCTACAAAGATGTATGTTTGAAGAAAATGCCTTGTACTCGTATCGGTACTCGGTATCGGCAAGTCCTCAAATCAAAGTACTTGTACTGGTATCGGTTTGAGAAAGTTGTATCGGTGCATCCCTAGTAACTATACTTGCATCCATTTTGCCTACTATATACTTGGATCGTGTACCTACTCACATAACCGTATTTAAATAAGGAAAACGTGGAAGAGCTTGGTGGCTTCTAACTTCTTCACCCTCCGTTTTTCCCCATTGGAATACGGTAGCAGAGGCTAATGCTAACAACATCTTCAGTCTATTGACATCAATGTATTACATTACACACTGACGGCACGCGCAAACACCAAGCCGCGTCCTTTTAAATGTGCACAGTATACTGAATCTCAATATTTAATCATAAAATGCAAAGTAGATTTTTGCATGCAGCCTGGTTTCCAATCAGTTCTGTACACTTATCACATGACAGTTTACTATTTGTTTTGACGTATAAAAGCATTAGATAAAAAAAATATATATATAACAATATATGGGGCTAAGTTGTTTTTGCAGTGCATGAATGTAATTGTATAATAAATTTACTAGGGATGCGTGTCCTTTAAACCTGAACACACCTGAGGACTCTTCCTGAGGTGGTCAATTATTTTGCTGTTACTAAAACCCTGGTGTTAAAGCAGACATTTATAAACACAATGGAAACACAATGGTTTCCTATTAACATGTAAAAAGCATTCCATACAGTGTTGAACTGCAGTGACACATGCCCGCGACGCGCATACACACAAACACTCTGCTGCCGCTGGAGAAAGTTAGTCTGACATAAACGCATGCCGCTGCATAATTAGCATGTGAATGGCGACTTTTGTTGGTAAATTCAAGGGTCCTTGGAGATTGTGCACAGCCCATTCTGTGTGAGGCAGACCAATGGGAACAAAGTCACACACTAGCACTGCCCTGCCAGCCTCAATTATGACTGAACGGATTGACTTGATAGTGTTGCAGCGAGCCACATTGAGCCACTGGTAGAATATTTATGCTATCTCCAACACTTCCTCTATGCAATGATAGAGGGAATAGTGTGCTGGGTAAAAAACAAGAGGAGATATCTGCTTGAGTATTCTGTTTTATTCTGTTGTGTTTCATATGGGCGCCTTGGTCTGAACCCAGTTTATGTTTGGGAAAAATCCATCTGCAATAGGGGCTTTGTTCTCGTCTGAGTTTGCCTGGAGGTTCTCAGTCCGACTCGCAGCATTCGTGGTGGAGGAGCTTGTGGGCTTTCGCTTCTATATTTCATATGCATTACCAGACTTAGCAGATTAAATTGCAAGTGTACGGCACTACGGCAAGACTCGGCCTTCTTCAATATGTAATAACTGTCTGTTTTCGCCGTGCTTTTGCATATTCTGCCCGTGTGCTTCTTCTCATGGGGCTGCAGATTGGATGAATCAGACTCTGCCTGTTTCTAAGCCCAATTTGTATTATTTATAGGGAGAAAAGTACATTAGCGAAGTCGAAAAGTCTTTGGAAGATTTATCAAGCACTCCGCTCAATCCTATCTGCGTGTTGGAGGACATTGGTATGTAGCTGGCCAGTGTCACATCTCTCTTAGCATCATGCCCATGTGGCGACATCCTTCGCTCTGTTGTCGCGCCATTTATAATTCAGTCTTATCAATAAAACATGGCAGGCATTAAGTTTTTATCAGGTGATGTGTGGCTGCTGTCTCTTGGAACCTCCTTACAAGCCAATGACAGGGGAAGAGCAAAACTTCTCTTCTCGTTCTGACTTCCAGGGATCACTCGGCATTAGGATTACCTCAGATGATCCCGGTTGCTCAAACACGAGTTCAGTGGTTGATTCCCCATGATCTAATATTCTTACGGCTCCTTCCCTGGCGCTTCCTCACCAGCCCCAAGCCTGTAATGAGTTTTGCTGAGAGTTATATTTACTCATGTTGTCCTGGGCTTCTGTCTGAATGGCAAAAAAATCCACTTTCATTCCGTCTTATCCGGCTGAATCAGCATTGTCGTTGGCGGTTCACTTAGTGCAAAGAGCTGAGGTGGGGAAAACTAGCCCTCTCCAGTGAAACTACTCAACTTGCATAAGAACAGTAAAAAGAATATTCCTAAAGTTGAGAAAACTTTGAATAGGGGATACTGAATATAGAACGAGGATGCAGCAGTGCACTTGGGTTCAGGGAGACCCAAAAAGTAAACCAAAACACGGTTTATTTTGACTCTCAAACTGAAGGAGTAGGTAAGATGGTGGTACAGGCTGTGATTTTGGTACTAGAGCAGAGCAGTTGGTGAAGGAGGATCTTTGTTGAAATGTCTTTTGACATCTGTGCACATGCGCGAGTGGTTGAGTGGCAGAAAAATCAAACTCAATGGCGAGCGCGACGAGCACTTCCAAGAGAGATAGCGGGTGAGATCCCCAATATATAACCACTCACGTCTGAAGACCGGAGGAGGTTTAGAGAGAAGCTAAAAATCTGTATTGGCAACAAAATCAACGCGATCTGGGATGACGAAAATCGCTGGTCCGACTCGCCTGTGTCTTAGCCACAAATCCTGAGACGCTATTCCTATTTAATAGAACGCCCTGGACCATTCACTCATGACAAATTAAAGGCTTTCAAAAGTCTGGAGGCCTATGATTATTTTGTTTCAAGGAAAGTTGGGCCAATCTCTTCTGCAAAACAGAAAACCATGATTGTGTCTTTATTTATTTATTCAGTTATTTAAGGAAATGTGTACCTATTACTACCTATTTTTTTAATCTTCTATAAAAATAACAATTCTTCGGAACGTCCGGGTTCAATCTCCTGATCACACCATTTCTTTAGTTTTTTGCGCTGTTCTTTTCGGAGGTAATCCGAAAAAAACCTTTTTATCAGTCCCCCGATCGACCACGACAGCAAGACTGAACCATCTGCTTTGCTAACTCCTCCTCCGAACTACTAGGCTACGCCATTTCGGATATGCTGGCTCTTGCTACACAATCACGAGATGCAGTGCTACGAAACATAAACAATGACGTGACTAAAGGGGCAGGTTCAGTTGGTGCTGAAAAACATGAAGCTTGTTAGTTGTTGAAGTTGTCTCATACAGAGAGAAATACACCCATCGCAAAACGAAAATCAAGAAGTTATTTGCAAGCTTGGTGCCTTTTTGAAAACAGAAAACAAAAGGTTCTCACAATCCCAGGGTGAAGACCGATCGTGGTCGAAATTCATTGGTGTCCCGCTGTCAATGAAAAGACTTTTCACTGCTCTATCATTGCCACGGATCTTTGCCACTTTTTACTATTTTCATTTACACATTTTTATTGACCCAGTGCAGCACTCCCACTCATCGTGTGGCTTGCTTACTAGATCCTACCTTTGTTAGAATAGTATCTGTGTTGCTAATTGCTTTGTTTTGTTTCATTATTTCGAGTTTGTGCTCCATACTTTATACGTGGCCGTGTGCATTAAAGAAAGAAAGAATGAAGTTTAAATTACAAGTTGTGGTCCAAACATTTTGTTTTTTACTTTCCTAACACCTTCCTAACACATTGTTAACACGGAGTTTATACACATGCATCACTCCTTTTATGGAGCTGAGCTGGGTGTGAATGTCCTAACTGTCACATGGTATCGCAGATGTGTGGCTGTAAAGTCTTGAATTGCGCCTTTGGGACCCATAGACGTTAATATAAGAGAATAATTGTATCCAAACAAAATAGAAAAGGAATCATTATAAGCTGTCTATTTGGTAAAAATGTTGGATGCAGAGTAGCTTGACTAAAATCCTTATTTTTCTAACCGCCTCATCTCTTGTGTTTTCCTTCCATACTGAAAGTCTAATTGCTTGTGTGTGTTTGGACGCTGCGGTTTCCTGTGCCTTTTAGCTCTGCCTTTTTATGTAGCATCTGCCACCCAGAGAGATAAACAATACAGGGGGATGAAAGCAGGAGGGAAGTGTGAAGAAAGAACTGTATGTGTCAGTTAGAGCAGATAAAAGCCCCCAAATCCAATTAGTCCTCAATATCTGTGGAAAGGAGGTGGCCCCAGGGGAGTAATGTCAGGAAATATCCACGGCCGTAGCATGTCAATAAGCCTTTATTTGCATACCAAGCTATTGATAGATGTGTGGGGAAGATTGAGTTGGAGGTTCTTGTAAATTGAGTCTATAAATAACTATTCTGCTCATTCCTGACAGGCTTTGACCACATCAGCTTTCGGCGCGAATAAACCAAAGTACCAAAGACAAAACCGCAGCTTTTAATAGGTTGCGATCACAATTTTCTAAAGAGCCTATAGTTAAACATTAAGTTGGAGGGCAGGGCAGAATCCCATGGTAGAATTTGCCTTTTCACTTTCTTTCAAAATGCAGATGCGTTGACATGAGATGAAATTACACGGTTAGTATCTCTAGCTTATCCCCATAAAACAAAATCTGTCTCAAAGGAAATTGGTCTTCACTAACAATTAATGAGCAGGTTCAACATTCATGGACAAGTTGCAGCCCAGAAGAGCAACACGATTTCAATATATTTTGTCCCGCAAGCTTTAACAGATACGAATAGATCTTGATTCTATTACTGTTTTTATTATTTGATCTTGTGATTGACACATTTCAAGTCAAGCATTTGTTCTTTCCTGCCAGGTCAATCTTTAATAAAACTAAACCTTATCTGTTATTTCTTTCAAAAACTACTGTGTCTGAAGTAGGGATGTCAAGATTAACGGTTTTTTTTTATTTTTTTTTTACGATTACCACAGTTAGGCTCACAGTAGGTCAATCATAAGAATTTTAGTACCCACGGTAAACCGCTGTCACGTCTCTTAAGCCGTAGTGTGAGTTGAGAACCACTGGGTTAAATAATCCGTTGTGAAGATGGATAAGATTTTTTGCACTCTGCACGTGTCCATGGTAATTCCTTAACGTTGCCAAAGGAAGAGTCCCTTAAGAAGCATGTGCAGCACTGTGTTTGTTATGTCACGGTCAAAGTGCAACTGTGCGAGCGCATGGAAATCAGCTGTTATTTAGGTTCATTTGTTTAGGTCACTCTTTGGTAAATATAGTGACTCCATGAGAACAGATCAGAGAGGCATCAATTTGTTTCCTTTATGGCCAATGATAATAATATTCTATTGCCTAGTCATTGTTTGTAAATATTATTTTTTTTTAATCTTACAGTATATGCTGTATACAAGTAAAGGTTAAAGATAACAGGCAGAATTGCTATTCATTCATTGAATAAATATAAAAAATATACATGTATGTCTTTTTTGTGAACATATAGACTAGAGAGAGCCTGGGAATACCCATGCTGCTCGCGCTCGAATATTTTCGAACTGCTGAGCAGCCTGGACACCAAGGCTGAAATCTTCCCAGGGATTTGGGGACCAATCACAGAACAGGGAGGGACGGCAAGGCGATGACGTGTAGTATTAGACAGACTGGATTAGCTGAGACTCATACGTCATCGGGTACAATTGATACGATTGGCTCTGGGCTGCGTGCAAATGCATATGATAGACATTCGCCCAATAAACGGCTATGGACAATCGTAAACCACACCTCTCCTACGAGAAAATGAATGGGTGGTTCCCAGACTAAATATTCACTTGTGATATTTAGTCTGGCTAGACTAGAGATGCACCAATCCAGATTTTTTGCTTCCGATACCGATACTTGGGTACTATGATTATATACCGATAACTGCTACCAATTGATACTGTGAGACTTTCACAAAACTAGGTTTGTAGATAACTTATTAGTTGTTTATGTAAATAAATTGCTGTGAAGTAAGTGAAAAAGTGACTGGTCCTTGTTACATTAAATAGATAGCTTCCAGCATACAGTGATCTGATTATTAATTCATTATAAATATGTTATCAGTGATTCTGTAACAGTATTTCTCAAACTAAAATGCAAACACTGGTGGCCAATATTAGCCTATTTCACAACTTTAGGTGTGACTCGGTGATAGCTTCTGTCGCACCCTTGACTGGTTGAAAACTAGCAGTATTTTAGCGGTGATTAATAGTACAATGACGCAGTGTAAACGACTGAACTCTACATTCATAGAATTCATAATTCTTAAGTTGGCGAAAGTGTGGGTTTAGTATCGGATACATGGAATGGATACCCGATATTGTAATTATTACGGCATCGGCTCCGATATCTGATACCAGTATCGGATCGGTGCATCTCTTATAAAGACAGTACTGTAAAGGTTTTGAGAAACTCCTTGTATTTTCTTCCTTATTTTGATAATGGTGAACAATTGTGACTCAAAAATGTAGAATGGTGACGTCCCCAGTCTAAATTTAGAACTAGAAAGCTATGAACTCAACCCTTTGTCTATTCTTAAAGCAGTTTTGTGCACTGGACTATGCAGCAACGAAAGGGTGAAATAAATGTCTTGCTTCTAGCACTTCTGTCCTTTTGGCTTGCCTTGCTGCTTGTGTCTCGTTTTAATCCCCCCAGCAGGAACGAAAGTGAGACAGAGAAAAAGGAGCAAGGACAATTTAAAACAGCCGCAGCACTGTGGGTCAAGGCTCATGTGTTCCTCCGGGGATAGAGAACCACAAACCCAGAGAGCCTGAGAGCAGAGCTTACACAGCTGCTGGTGTGTCTATGCACCCCATCATCGCTGCAATCTGTGTGTATGTTTACAGAGGCAGACGAGGCTGGACACATCGTGGGTGTGTGCGATCGGCAAAGGTCCTAATGAGCACAAGAGCGAAAGAGTTCACTTTAGTTCAATACTGCTTCACATGTCCTGATCCAACATTCACAAGTTTTACAGTTAGTTATGCTCAAGCTTTTTCAGACATCACTTCTTTAAATGAAATATTCATCTTAAGAGTCAAGTGCTTTGCAATATTAATATATTTCATGTTTTACTGGTAAACAGTACAGTCGGAGCTTAGTGAAAATATCATAAAATTATAAAGATTTGCGATGCAGTATTTTCTCCCCAGATGCAGTAGTGCTTTTACATAATGGTTGGTTTATAGGCTTCACATTTTGCCTTGTAACAAGTTGTAGTTGCATTGTCATTTTTAAATAAATAATGTGAAAGTGAAGCATAATAAATCTGTCAACTGTAAAAACATGCTATTTCTTTTGAAATCAAAACGCAAAACAAAATTATACAGAACACCTTTATAACACAATGTATCAGCAAGTTGGTTTCAAACATAGATGTATATTAATGATGGAGGGAGCCTGCGTGGCTTTCCCCATAGCGATCAGCGTGGGCTAATGGATCCAATTCATGCTAGCATTTGAGCCGCTGCCATGTCGAATTTTTGGAGCCTTATTCCATATGGTATGTGCAGGTTACGTTCTCATGGCAACCGCAGAGCACGAAGGCAAAGATATTATATAAAACACTAAATTGGATATGACGCTTGTTGACATGGCAAACGTGGCAGCCATTTTGTGACTGGCCAGTGAGGCTAATGCTAATAAGATAAGATAGTTCTTTATTGATCTCACAATGGAGAAATTCACTTGTTACAACAGCTCTTAAGATAGAATCACACAGGGGGGGTGCAAAAAAAGTCATTAATAGCAAGTAATGTAATATCGGGGACACGGTTTTCATTGATAAAATGTTTTTTTTGGGATTTGTTTTATTGCTGGTAAGTCCAGGAGTCTTAGTCAAGGCATATTTACTTCTACATAGTTATATCTTTAAAGGGATGTTTATTTTAGTGGTTTTAGCACTATTTACCACCATTCATTCTACTGTTGTTGCATTAGTATCAAGTCAATACTTAAAGAAAGTAATGACATGACCAGAAATAAAAAAAAATAAAAAATTCATCCAAAATGTAGTGGTGTTTCCTATTCATTTACATTGCGGCCATCTTGTGACTGGCCAGAGCTTGCCATTCGTTCCAATGTATCACTATGGTGATGTCCAATCTAGTGTTTTATATAATATCTTTGCACGAAGGCACCTGATTGGCCAGTTATTTTTTGTTAATATCTTAAATAACATTGAAAATATTAAAAGACAAAGAACAGGACTGTGTAGTGTGTGGTAAGACAAGCACTTGAGGGTCATATTAACAAGACTATTTCCTATAATGAGTTACAGAGGGGCCAAAATGTTTCAATGGAAAGTCCATAAGTGCTGCCGGGTTCCGGAGCCCGCCCCATTATTTTTATTTTTTATTTGATCTTTATTTAACCAGGATAAACCCCATTGAGATTAAAAATCTCTTTTTCAAGAGTGGCCTGGCCAAGAGGCAGGGCCCAGGGCAAAATATTCACATACAAGTTACTTTCAAAATGAAACAATTTCAAGACTGACACGAGTATGCTAACTAGCTTCACGGAGAACTAGCCAATTATACCTCCATCATCAACACACTCTATGGTTTCAAATCAGCACGCTTGTCGAGCCTGGATTGTTGTTCACTTATCAAGACGAGTTGCTCAAGCCAAGATGGAGGGGAGGAGATTTTTTGTTCTTGCTTTTGAACACCATCTGGTTCTTTTTATTGGTAGCACTGAAAAATCCTCAGTTTAGAATAAATCTGACCGGTTTATAAATTGATCATCTGTGAATGCCTTGGTGTAGGTCTGTGCTTTTGGGGAGCGATAAACAATTTATAGGATAGTATAATACAGAATAACACGCTATTGCATAAAGGAAAAGCTTGCAGGCTTGATCTTTATTGTGAGGTAAATATATCTGGTTGTTGCCATCTGAGACAGAAACAAAATAGTTTCGACCAATTTACAAAACAAACAAATGAGGAGGGAAAGTGGCCCATTAAAAACTGGTGCGAGCACATGCAGCTAGCATGATGGCTTTGGATCCGTCACTGACTTAATGCCACAATTAATTAGACACATATCCGCTCGTCTGCTGATTCAGGTAAAACGGTTTCTGGGTCGCGCTTATTTAACAGCACTGTAATAGCACGGTGATGTTAAAATAGTGGAAAATTGCATGGACTCTAGAGGGGGAGCAAGGAACCTGTTTCCTGTCTATTACTAAGAAAATCCTTCTTTTTGGTAATTTACAGTTTTCACACTGGGTTAGTGTGAAAACTGTAATTAATCATGTGACAAAGAAACCATGCTGTTTGGCTTTTACTGTGCTACTGGCTTCTGCCGCACATTCTGATAGGGTACAGTAGGGCTGGGCGATATGATGATGAAAATGGAATCATGATCTGATTCAGGGTTTTTTATGTTTAAGAACTAAACCAAGAGGAAACTATGTCTAAGCGAGGTCAATATCACAGACTGAATCTGGATTAAACCGGGGCTAAACCAATAAGTAAACCAGACGAAAGCAGAGACTGAAATCACGGTCTAAACCAGGACCAAACTAAAAGGACTAAACCAGGGACAGAACGAAACAATGATTACCTTGGACTAAACCAGGTCCAAACCCAAGGACTCAATCAGAAATAAACCGAGAAAACTGGGTCTAAATCAGGTCTAAACCTGGACAATATGACAGACTGAATCAGGATTAAACCAGGACTAACCCGTGAAGGAAGCATGTCAAAAGTAAGGACTGAAACTCGGACTAAAACACTTAACCAAGTCTAAACCACTACAACACCAGGTCTAAACCCAAGAAGAAGCAGATGGCTTTAGTCGCCTTTAAAAGACAATATAATTTACACATGAATTGTGATAAAATCGAAATCGTGATTTAAACTAAAGAAAATCGTGATAAGATGTTTTGCCCATATTGCCCAGCCCTCAGGTACAGTTAGAAATTTGTGGTAAAATACAGTATTCTTTCATGTACGGCACATTCTTGAACTGGCACGTTGCCTCTCCCTTGATGTGTATTTTGTATTGCACTGTAATTGACTTAATGAGAAATGTCAGCAGAGGGGGTAGTCACGGGTACAGCTGAGGCCACACATCTCCTGTCAGCTCCCTAATAAAGCCATCAGCCCCCTCCTCTGCAGCGAGATATCTCTGTGGGCACACTGCTGCCGCTGCCTGGAAACTGTTTATGATGCTCGCTGGGGTGTGTTAGCTCTTTGATTATGTGTCATGATTAAAATAAGCAAAACAACTAGTTTTCCATAGCCACCAGCCTGTATTGACGAATGCATTTACAGCTCTTTGCTAATCATTTAAGTTTTATTAATTTGGGGTACATGTAACAGATATACACCGCGACTCCATACTTAATCCATGAGGCGGAAAGGACTTGCAGACGCCTAGACTGTCATCAGCACTCATCTCCAGGGCAGCGTTTGCTTTTTGATGTTATTTTTTTGTGTTTCCACTTTCCACATCTTGTTGACAGCTGCAAACTAACTTAAGTTGGAGTGTTTCAAGACGAAGCGATGCCGTGCTGTGTACAGGGGGGGAAGTATTAATGAATAAGAGAATGCTAAACATTATATGAAGAGATTAATTTAAAATTAAAATAAAAACGAATTGGCTGAAAATGTTGATTGTTTGGCTACACAGAAGCTGGCCATGCTCTTCCCATCTGTTTGTAAGCTCTATTAAACAGAGATGAGGTTGCTGCGAAATGACTAACAGGTCGTTCTGTGGCAGAGCTTGTGTTGTACATCTCTCTGACCTGAGCGCTCTTGTGTTTCCTGTGGGCGAGCTCCCTGATGACCCTGCCTCTGATTTTGTTCTCTCTCTTGCTCAGCCTCTGTCCTTCACCTCGACCCCCCTCAAGCAGCCCACCCCCTCATATCCTTTAAGCCTCTCAGGGGGGAGAGGCCTGAGCTGGCCCCCGGCCCAGGCCCATTAGCCCCAACCTTGCAGCCATGTGCTCATCACCAGAGATCATTACACACAGCCAATGACACCACTCTAATGCATCATTAATGATTGATTAACGAGCTGAGCTCAGCCCAAACGGGTGCATTTGTACGGAAGAGCAACCTGTAATGGCTGTGCAAGGCTCGCATCTGCTGTTTCTACCGAGCTGTTTTGTACGAGTGTGTTGTGAAAGTGTGGACATACTTCTTATTATCCTCTTCTATGCTTTTTAGGTTAGGTGTAACCTGCCGACAGAGGGGACACAGCCATGACGGGGTGGGGGCATTTTGCCCCTCTCTTCCTCGTCCTGAGCCTTGTTTGGATGGGAATTCTTCCTGCAGCTGAAGGCTCTGGATACCTGTCAGGATATCGCCTGAGGTCCCGTTTACAGAGAGACCGCCATTTTCGCAATATTCGACCCAACATAATCCTCATCCTCACAGATGACCAGGACATAGAACTGGGTAAGATTATTTATTTATTTGCTTAGTTTTATTCACCAATGGTTCTTTGCTAAATTACAGTAATTCATTGCAATTATCGGCATATTTTGGCAATGATAATAACATTCTGCAAAATTTCCTTCTTATCTGTATATTCAAACCATTTCATTTCACCAACAGCAAGGGAAAGTTGGCCTAATGCTACCTCCTGGCACCAGGACAACTGGCCCACTCAAAGTCATGTGCGTACTTGCCAGCTCCTCCAATGCTGGCATAAAATGGGAGCAGTCTTTGGCTCCTATTGTGTGGGTGCCAAACCCTGGCCATCTCCCTATCCGCTTAAGTCCTTTGGCGGTGTGTTGGGTTGAAGTGGCTGCATAATGGCCTCTGTGACAACCTTTGTCCCGATGCAATCACTAGTGAGAAGACTCCTTTTGAAAAGAAAGATTTTATGGTCAAGCATCTGTTTCCCCAAACAATCTCCATCAGTGTGAAAGGCTTTCATGACACTGGAGTTCAGAGTTACTTTCTGCTGAGAGGCTGTTGCACTTGCTACTTTGTGCAGTATATTCATAAATGTTCACTCTTGCTCATGTTTAATGTCCCTTATGCTTCTTTCACTTCATCTTTTGGTTTAATTCTCTGTTCTCTTCCACCCTGTCACCTTCTTGGGCATTCAGACTTTCTTCTCCTTTATGTTTTTGTTAGGCTCAATGCAGGCCATGAACAAGACACGCCACGTTATGGAGAAGGGCGGCACTCACTTCACAAATGCCTTTTCCACTACTCCGATGTGCTGCCCATCCCGCTCCTCCATCCTCACTGGGAAGTACGTGCACAATCACCACACATATACCAACAATGAGAACTGCTCGTCCCCCTCCTGGCAGGCCCACCATGAGCCACACACCTTTGCTGTGCACCTCAACAACTCCGGTTATAGGACAGGTGAGAAAAGCACAAATTGATGATTCACTATATTTCTTGGAGCATGAGAATCCCAACATGACTCTTCCTTTTGATCCACAGCTTTTTTTGGAAAATATCTCAACGAATATAACGGCTCCTATGTACCCCCGGGATGGAGGGAATGGGTCGCACTGGTGAAAAACTCACGCTTCTACAACTACACGCTCTGCCGCAACGGAGCTAGAGAGAAGCACAGTGGTGACTATGCAAAGGTGTGTGCAGAAATATCACTTTTTGATGATAAAATCATTGTTAAATATCCTTTCTCTATACTGTAAATGCAATTGCTAGTTGTGCAAACCATACTGTGTCTGTGTCTGTATTTTCCATGTTTCATAATTAAGGGCAGATTATCTATATTTTCATAGTGTTGTTAGTGTTGTTTACTACTGTAGCTGTAGTAAGCTGGGCCTTATTTTGACAGTGTTGATCATCCAGAACACTACAGTGATAGTTTGACAGCTGCTCCTTCGTGCTCTCTTCTGAGAGCCTGATTGACAGGTCTGTTTTGTGCACAGGATTACCTGACAGACGTTATTACCAACAACAGCATCAACTATTTCCGCATGTCCAAAAGGATGTACCCTCACCGTCCCATCATGATGGTCCTGAGCCATGTGGCCCCACATGGCCCAGAGGACTCTGCACCTCAGTACAGCACTGCCTTCCCCAATGCATCGCAGCACATGTAAGTGCACGGTACACTGCCTACCCAGCAGCCACCACCTATTCTACTGGGCTGGAGGTGGGGGCCATGTGTCCACACTGGTGACCTTGATAAAGGTTGATTCGAATGAATGAATGAATGCAATTAGAAATGCAAGACGATGCAGTTGAGACTAAAATCTGTCTGAAATGAACCGTAATTAGCATAATATTTGTTTTTGCTTATTGTAAATACTCACAGTCTTTCATTTGACCCAGAATGACACAAATTCCATAATCTTAGCTTGATCTTATCTCTGCTGCCTGCAGGAGCTGCTGGCAGATGAACCCTCCTCTCACAGCCAGTCTTCCCCTCCAGTTTATTTGGCTCTTGTGTTGTCCATATTAGTGCCGCTGTAGTGGGATAATTAGATCTGCTAATTTGCACCATTTTGTCTGTACTGTTGATGAAAGCATGACAGATGTATGTTTAATGCATAGGGAATGCACAGTGTTCCAGTCTTTTTCCTCAACCCTCCATGCTCCTGATTGGCTGTCAAGTGCTGCTGCCTAATGGCAGACCTGCTATTGGCCTCCAGAGACAGATCCTGGGCCAGTAATGAGACTGCAATTTTGCTATGTTCCTCCAGCTTCCCACTCCCTCCTACTGCTTCAAATAATCCCCCAGCATCATTAACCTGTGCCACACAAGCTTTATTCTCTGGATATTCTGAAAACCCTGCTTCGATGTCTTTTTACAAACTTTTAATTGCTTCTTCTCTATAAATTTGTTCTCCCCTGGGTAGTGTTTTGTGAGAACTCCATGGCTGGCTATTTTGCTGCTCTTATCAACTATGAGACGAGAGAGAGGCAGTAAAAGTTGGGTCTGGAGTGGTGATAAACTTTCCTCTCTGCTTGGCACCTTGAAGACATATCTTCACACGATTAGAGTTGCCAGAGTGGATTCGGCTTTGAGACATTAGCATTTCTTAAAAGTCAAATCGATTCACTTTAAAAGTTAAATACATTCCCTCTCCAGATCTCATTAGATATTGTGTCCTGTTTATTCTTAAATAATTAAACTTCCATATAGCTGGAAGTTAAATATTGATCAAACTGCTCTCACTGTGGACAAACCCATCGATTGCAATGCTTAGCATTTTGCACATTTTCTGTAAGTCCTGTTTAGTCTTGCAGAATAGGAGGAAAACAAGCAGAGAACAACAATGTAATCCGGGTTGTTCCCTACGTTCTGTTAATCAACTGTACAAGAATGGAGGAGTGCTGTTTTTTGTTTGTCTGTATTAAGTGACATTCTGTTATTTATTTCTAAAGTAATTGCTGTCTTTAATATTTTAGAACACCCAGCTACAACTACGCTCCAAACCAAGACAAGCACTGGATCTTGCGGTACACCGGGGCCATGAAGCCGGTCCACATGCAGTTCACGAACATGCTGCAGCGCAGGAGGATGCAGACGCTGCTGTCGGTGGATGACAGTGTAGAGAAGGTAGGCCGACCGCCGGCAAATAGAGCACTCTCAAGTCCTGAGAGATCTGTGCCTGTTCTGACTGGGACTGTCTAATGTATTCAGTGACACACTTGGTAAATTGTTCAATCTCTCTTCGTTAGGCTGCCACAGGAGGGAAGAAACTTGAGCAAACATAAAATAACCCTTTTACTCTTGCAATGCTAATGTGTCCTTGCCTCCCATAGGTGTACAACATGTTGGTGGAGACAGGAGAAGTGGATAACACTTACATTATTTACACATCTGATCATGGCTATCATATTGGCCAGTTTGGACTGGTTAAGGGCAAATCCATGCCTTATGAGTTCGATATCCGAGTACCTTTCTATGTACGAGGCCCCAATGTGGAGGAAGGTGCTATGTAAGTCAACTAAATGCCACATTTTACATTCATTACTTTACCTTAACTTAATAAAATATTATTCTTTTGTACAACAGTAACCCTCATTTAGTACTGAATATTGACTTGGCACCAACTTTGCTGGACATGGCTGGCGTTGACATTCCCTCAGAAATGGACGGAAAATCTATCCTCAAGTTGCTGGACACCGAGAAGCCTGTCAATAGGTACGCACAGCTTTGCATTGTATACCAGGCATAGATTTTTAAATCCCCCTCAAGTACAAGCCATTTTCATGTACCTTTACGATGAAAATTTATTCCTTTTCGCAATTTTCCAGGTTCCAGATAAACAAGAAGCCTAAAACCTGGCGAGACTCTTTCCTTGTGGAGAGAGGGTATATTTATTGATTGACCTTCAGACAGACACATTCTCATTCAAGGCACTGTCTTGTTGCCGGTGCCTTGTCCTGACAGCAAAATTGAATAGATATCCTTGTAATCCCAGGAAGCCTCCGCACAAACGAGCTGACGGAAAGGAGATGGCCCAGGAGGAAAACTTCTTGCCTAAATATCAGCGGGTAATGGACTTGTGCCAGAAGGCAGAGTACCAAACGCCTTGCCAGCAGCCGGGACAGGTATCACATTCTGTTCACACACGCTTTGTCTCGGGTGTGACTTGGCTTTAAATTATTTGGAAGAAAAGTACAGATGTCTTCCACATAGAAATCATAGAAATGCCCTTTGCAAGCCAAGCCTGAATACGTACGCTAAGCTAGCTTAAACTTCACGGATTTTGCGCAATCACACATGCTAACCCTATTCGAATGAACGGTCTTATTTCTCTATCATTAACATATTATACAAGGAGGTTTAGTGGCCAGTGGACCCTCCAATCCTCAAAAAATAAGAAAACTTAACCAAAATGATTTATGATATAGCTCAGATGCCACTTTTACACACCATTTCTAACATTTCAAAAGGGCTCTTCATATAGTAATGATTTCTAACTGGGCTTTGCCATCACACAAATGTAGTCCTTCAGTTGACAGCAGATGAAAACATCCAGATTGTTCATAAATTGCAATGTTTTGTGGCTAATGCTAATAGGGAAAATACATTGAACAGGCTAACTGAAAAATATACTAGAGTAGCCGACCTGCTAACTGTCCGTGTCCGTTAGCATTGGAGGGCATTTCTATTTTCATTTCTATGATCTTCCAAATTGTTTTTATTTCTTTGGTGTTGTCTGTGTGCTGCACTTTATACACCTGTATGTGAACCAAGACAGTATTAAGTCGGTAAACAGACTGGAAACTAATTTAGAATAGCTGTCGAGAGGAGCTTATAATGTGAAGTCTCAACATCCTCTCTTACCGCACAAGTGCAGAAGTGATGGCTATTAATATTTCAAGAGTACAACATGGAGTGGGGTTCATGCTGAGGCACAATTTGGAATCTGGCTGATAGTTTATTTAGACTAATATGCTGTCACAGAGCACGAGAGGGTGTAATTTCACTTCAAAGTCTATTGTTTAGTCCTTCAAATTGAGGCTCGCTGGCGTGTCAACTGATGTGTGATTTGAGAAAATATATTAAATACTTGTAAGCCATCTTAGGGCTGACTCTCGGCTGTGAATACATCTTGCATTTGAGCTTTTTCAGAGCTGGTCGAACAAAATGAACACATACATTTAATCAAGAAGCTATTGTATGTTTGCACTAAGGCTGCATGCTGTATACATTTTTTGCTATCATAATCTCCGGCAAAAATGGTACAATAATTGGCAAATATGCATGAGCTCTGTTTTTCCATTTTTGTTAATTTATTTGCTCATCAAATATCATAATGTTTTGTCATATCTTGTAGCTCTGGTTCACTCTCCTCCTCAGTCTATTATTGTGTCTTCGATTTCAGAAGTGGCAGTGTGTGGAGGACCCGACTGGCAAGCTGAGGCTGTATAAGTGCAAGGGCATGGCTAGCCTCTATGCCCCACGGATGCAGGCTCTGATGGCCAGCAGTGGCTCCAAGCTGTCCCCGTCGTCCAACTTTGCCAACTGTAACTGCGCCGATGTGCCCTTTAAAATGTCAATCTTGAAGAGGAAGAGACTGCTCACCAAGAAGAGTAAGTTCATCCCGTCACTCACGTCCGGCAGTGGCTAATAATAGGTTTAATTTTGTTCACAATGGCACTTGTTCCTCACTTCAGAATGTCCTTGCAGTGGCACGCGAAGCCTCACTAAAACAGGCCATTAATCTGAAGCCGAAAAATCTGCTTAGTAAAAAAAAATCAGACGATGAGAGTAATGTGTCTCTGCTGCCCTCAAGTGGCCAAACGAAATATAGAGGATTTGCACAGCTGCACTGCACACGGAGACGAGTTTTCCAAAAATATAGGGTGCAACTGACTATTTTCCTTGATTGCACTGGTGTGACTTTTTAGATCCTCATCATATTAGTATAGAGCTAAGAGCAGCTGTTATAGAAGATACATTTAAAGAGCATGATCAGGCCCGGTTCTACTGGGTTCAAAAGACAGCATGGCAACCTCACTTAAAAATGCATTTTTAAAGTGGATTGCCTAAAGTATGTACTGGTGCACTCAGTAAATGAAAAATATTGGTGCAGCAGTGCCCAAAATGTTAGTCTGTAGCCCGGCCAGCAGGGTTACAGTTGTGGCCAAAAGTTCACATACCGTTTTAATCTTTTGGCCATTTTTCGTCAAACAACTGAGTTTACTCTTTTGAAATCATAATGAAACAGAAACTACTCAAATGTCCCTGATCTAACATTTACATGACCTTCAACTGCTGCCAGGAAAATTGTTCAGGAGCAAAGAAAAACTCACTTAAAGAGGCACTAAACCCCAACTTTTTTTAGCTGAGAATCGGCTAAAGTTGGTGTCTCATAGAGTTGGCTACAGGTCCTTGTCACTATTTTGACATGGCAGTGCATATTAGTAGAAATCTTATTTTACTGCTAAAAAACGTCAGTGTTGCTCCCTCTTCAGTTTGAACGACGACAACGCATGTGTCGTCGTAATTCCCATTGGAATTGGCTCTCACCGGCATGTATGACAAGGCAGCGTTCATGTCTACGTCAGCAGTCTGCACCAATGGAATGTCAGTGTCCCACAGAGACTGACGTGCACACGTGGACTTTGAAGAAATCTACAGATTGCACACTAGGGGGAGGCAAAGTTGCACATCACGTTCATAATTCAAAGGCACCACTAAATGTTTGTTTACACTCAGATTGAACATTTATATCAGAGCAAAGCTCCTATTAAGTTATTGCCTAAATTATGAACTTTTATGAAATGAGTGTGCTGTAATCCATGGCTGTAATGTGTAGCAGTAGTTTTAGGAAATCCAAATCCCACAATGCATTTGCCCTAAGTAAACAGGTGCAGTCCTCCTCATTATACATAATACACTACACCTGCCCACACTCACCCCCCTGCACCTCACCCCAAAGCCTCCCAGCACGCCCATATCTCAGCCGTGTTTGGACTGTGTTTGTGGGTGGAGTAAGGCTCTTGCACGCCCATTTAGTCACCCTTTAAGCTGAT
>OMNZ01096895.1:0-10420 GCA_900303255.1 Lesueurigobius sanzi | reverse complement strand
CACGCAAGATCTCACCCCATGGGGTCAAAATGATTACAAGAACGGTGAGCAAAAATCCCAGAACCACACGGGGGACCAAGTGAATGACCTGCAGAGAGCTGGGACCAAAGTACCAAAGGCTACCATCAGTAACACACTACGCCGCCAGGGACTCAAATCCTACAGTGCCAGACGTGTCCCCCTGCTTAAGCCAGTACATGTCCAGGCCTGTCTGAAGTTTGCTAGAGAGCATTTGGATGATCCAGAAGAGGATTGGGAGAATGTCATATGGTCAGATGAAACCAAAATAGAACTTTTTGGTAAAAACTCAACTCGCCGTGTTTGGAGGAGAGTTGCATCAAAACAACACCATACCTACAGTGAAGCATGGGGGTGGAAAAAATCATGCTTTGGGGCTGTTTTTGGGGCCAAAATAACAGCAACCGTGTGTGAAAACCTTGTGAAGACTTACAGAAAACGTTTCACCTCTGTCATTGCCAAAAAGGGTATATAACAAAGTATTGAGATGAACTTTTGTTATTGACCAAACACATTTTCCACCATAATTTGCAAAAAATTCTTTAAAAATCAGAAAATGGGATTTTCTGTATTTTTTTTCACATTTTGTCTCTCATCGTTGAGGTGTATCTATGATGAAGGCCTCTCTCATATTTTTAAGTGGCAGAACTTGCACAATTGTGGCTGACTAAATACTTTTTTCCCCACTGTATATCATTGTATTTGGATTTTAGGGATTTCTGAGGGCAGGAGTAGGTTACTGAACTTAGAATGGTGAGTTTACTTTGATCTGCATTTCTTTGTAGCTATAAATGCTTCGTCTGCTAGTTTTTCCGTATGAACTGGTGGGTTTGAGCAGCTCAGCGCAGTACGGTGCACCCATAGGCAAATGTACTCAGTGCGAGTGGCAGTTTGCGGAAAACCCAGGATCAGGACCAAACCCGCACAGAAGTCCGTGGTGAGCCCGAGGTGAGAGGGGCATTTGCTGCGGATTGGATGAGGCGCACCTCGATTTAGCCAATCACAGCCAGATCGCAAAGAAGCGAAACCCATTAAATATTTAGCTCTAACAACAATAAATTTAGTGTGTAGCAGCATACCTTGTGTTTTGCCGATGCCCTCTTGTTGTTAAAAAGGTATTAATAAAAGTAATTGTAATTTTTGGCAATTATAAACCCCGCCTTCTTATGACAATACTGCAATATGACTGGCTTGTGTTGCATCAGTGGTGCAAAATCAAGCAAATCAGCACGAGCGGCACAAGACAGATTCTCATATGTTCGTGAACTTACAAATACCTTTCAGCCAAGGAAATGGGTGCAGGAAAAATGTTAGTATAGTGACTGTGATTAGATTTACAATTTTTATTTATATTCAAAATTCAAACAGGTCCACAGGTCCTGCATTAGCATTTGAGAGAAGACTGAAACATGAACAGCTCAGTTAATCCAAAGAGAATCAGAAACCCAAATTACAGGCCAACATAAGCCCAATCCTTACGTTGGTCTGATCCGCACACATTGATCTGAAATGAAATATACTTTGTGCTCTCTATGCTCTCTTCTGTTAGCTTAAGTTTTTTACAGTTTAATAACTTGTTTTCATGAACTTTAGACAGATTTTCCACTGTTAAAAAGTGTAAAATAAAGACCAATAGCAGATTAGATGCAGGATTCTTCAGTCTTCATGAAGACTGAAGAATCTTTGCCAACGATGGACAACTCCTGTACGACTGAGAACCTACACAGATATATTAGATGTAGTTTGTCCTTAGTATGTTGCCATAGTAGTGCTGTATGGCGAGCGCAAGGACATCTGAGCATGCACAGTTTGAATTTTTACCAGGATCAGGCCAACGTAAGGATTGGACAGTGATAGGGGAATTTTGATATTATACAAATAGATTTTTTGTGATTTTGCTTTGATGGCAATTAATTGTACAGACTTAAACTAGGGATGTTAACCGATGACCGTTTGACCGGTGGTTGACCGTATCTATGTTAGCTGATTAAATTTATCAGCAGTCGGTTAAAAAAAAAAAAGGTGTAAATGAGGCTATTATAGATGGTGGACTAAACGCTACAGCGAGTGTCTCTTTGGAGCTGGCATTTTCTTAAATGAGCTGCGGCAATGTTTCTTCCTTTATTTTCAACACGACCACCTTGTACCCAAACCATTTCGAAACTAGGGAGCCATTTGTCCTCCAATTACATACAAGCTCCTCCGTGTCTGCGGTACTATATAATCATTATTTTCATGGACCGGCGACATCTGGCATAAGTACAGCAAGAATGGGTTAAGTGCATGAAAAGTAACTCACCAAACACTGAAGCCCTGGGCCGCTTTCTCTGCAAACTTGTTTCTGCTTCGGTCCTTCTTGTTCATGGTTTTCTTCTTTCAAAGAACTTCAAAAGGTTTATATTTTAATCCAGGGTGTGTTCATGTGCCATTGCCTCATTAGTTTGTTTTCCTACATTATGCAGAGAGAGGGCATAAGAGTCACCTGTAGCATAGTTTATGTAGGACTCCGGTTGTCTTTCTCTTGGAGGTCTTGGGCTCTTCTCGCTCAGCAGTTCTGGCCTTTTTCTCGTTGCAAAAAGTTCTCAGAAGACGTTTATTTTGACTCATTTTAGCTGTCTTGCTGCTTATTTGTAGCTTCCTGCTACACAGTATGTGGTGCGTCACCGTCAGGGATTATATATATTATAAATAATATATATAAATTATAAATAATTATATATATATAATTATATATATAATTATTTATAATTTATATATATATATATATATATATATATTAAAAATAATATATATATAAATAAAATATAAAATTATATATATTATATATACATACACACTGTGTATATAATAAAACTCCTGATAGAAAGTGGCCATAGAAATGTACTACTGCATTTGGAGAATATCCAGTTGTATTACGCTGTGATCCTTGACGGTGACGTCACCGTCAGCAGGAAATACACCGTGTGTAGCTACAAAATAAGCATGCGAGACAGCGAAAATTAGTGAAAAATAATCGTCTTTGGAGAACTTTTTTGCAACGCGAAAAAAGCCAACTGATGAGCGAGAAGAGCCCAAGACCTCCAAGAGAAAGAAGGCTGATTCAAACAAAGAACCTGTAGTATCCTACTACAGGTGACTCTTATGCCTCTCTCTGCATAATATGTGGAGACAGGAAAACAAACGAGGCAATGGCACATCGGCACATGAAGACACCCCGGATTAAAATAAACCTTTGGAGGTTTTTTGAAAGAAGATAAAACGTGAACAAGACAGAAGCAGAGAAACTAGCCCAGGGCTTCAGTGTTTAGTGCGTTTACTTTTCATGCACAACTTTTTATGCCACATGTTGCCGGTCCGTGAAAATAATGCCTATTATCAAGTGCTTGTAGTGCAAAAAAGGTTGGGGACCGCTGCTGTTGTAGCGGATCTTAAAAAAGTGACGTGAGTGGAAGGGCAGTGTGTGGAAGGGCAGTGTGTGGAAGGGCAGTGTGTGAGCAGGAGACAGATGCCACAGAGTTGGGAGATTGCAGGCGTGGCTAGAAATGGCTGTTATTTCAAATACCGTAGCATACTCATCGGTTAACCGGTTCTAACCGGCTAATGAGCCTCGGTGGCCGGTCTAGAAAATGTTTAGTTGTCGCCATCCCTAACTTAAACCACTACAAACAAGTCCTGAAAAGCATGCATGCACGTAGTTCATATTTCTATCTCAAATGTTAGAGCTCCTGAGTATTGATGTCTAATTGCGGTCACCCATACTTACCTGAAAACTTGCAATTTGGCCGTTGACTTTGTATCAACATTGTTAATAGTGAGGGGGGTTTGCAGTTTTGCAGAGTAGGTTATATTGGATGTGTTAAAGCATTGAAGGTGTGAAACGGTTAAAGTTGTGAGCGAGAAAAAAATAAGGACAGACAACAGACTGCGACCAAATGTTAGTGTTTTTAAAACTGGCATCTCATGAGGAAATTATGTCCTGAATTTAACCCACTGTGACCATCTGTAAATGAGCTAACCATGCAGCACTGAACAGACTTTGCAGGCTCGAGAAAGAAAGGGTTTAGTTGTTTTACATGACTTGGAAAGATGGATGCACCAGACGATGTTGCCGTTTTTTAATATCTTGGGCTCAATACAGAAATAAAAATGTCTCCAAGTTAATTATTTGCCTTGCTGACACTTTGATCAATTAGTAACTATAGTGAATTATTTGCAGGTAGGTAGGGCTAGGAACTGTTTTTGGTAACGGCACCTATTTGTGAGCAAGTCAAACTTTGGACAGGTATGTCGATAGCAAAAAAATATATATGCCAAACACTAGCCTTCATATGGGTCAGGGATTAGAACTAATACACCTTTTATTATTAGTTGCATCAGTGAGGACATCTGTGGTAAAGAAATGAAATAATAATAGTCATTTAATAACTATGTAAAGCATTGTTGTCAATTGTGAGCTTGCAGGCGTTTTTTGTTAGCATTAAAGTGACAGTGACCCTGAAAAGTGGCCCAGGAAGTTGTGAAATGTGCTTATAAACTCATCCCTGTGAAGAATTGGGATGTTAGAAATGCGTTAGGAATGTTAGGAATGAGCTAGGAATGAGTTCGGACCACAACTAACAATTTTAACTTATTGCTCCCTTCGTTGTTGTTAAGAAAACAAAAAACAGGTATAGGGCCATTAAGCAATTAAAGACACAAAACTGATGTAAAAGGTCAGTGTCAATACAATTAATAATAATAATCTAGTGACAAATCCATGATGTTTAAAACTTAATTGATGGGTTGTGTGTTCACATTTTTTCTAACTAATACTGCAGTATTCAGTCACAAAGAAAATGGAAGTCTCTCTTTTTTCCCCCCTTTCATTTTAAACACATAAATCCCCTCTGTGGAACTGGGCTCCCTTTTATCAAACATGCAGAAAGCAGTGACAAAGCCCCTTAACTGATAAATGCAAAAAATGCCAAGAATGTCGCAACTTTCTAATAGGGCAGCACCACTGGGTCCAACTGTAAACAGCTGAGCAGTGAACGCGCGCCGCTCACTTTGAACGCCTGTAATTAACTTTTAGTGCACATTTTTTCATGCGTGGTTCGGGCCTGTGCCGTTTTTGGCGTTTGGACACCCCCCTGATGGCCTCACAGGAAGTAGTCCACGACCCAAGACCTCCCTGAAGCATCCTCCACTTCCTTCCACGGACAAAAACTACAACACGCACAAGGCGAGGGGCAACTTTTACGCACAACTTTTAAGCGTCTTTCCCACGACTATTTACCGAGTCGTGCAAAGAGTAACCATATCCTTACACAATAAAGGCCTAATCAAAGAAATGTAGCAGGAGGGGGAAGCGTGGGCGGAACAGACAGGCCACACACAGACACGAACGACACGTGGTGCTCCTCCATAGCAGCGCCCTTTGTTAATTAAACTACAGCAAAAAGTGGATCAGCAACAGGCCACGTACCCCAAATCGGTCCAAACGCTCTCTAACGTGTCGAAAGCACGTATCCGGCCAATCTGAGCCTCAAAGTCGCGCTGTTTATCGCGTTTGTTTGCATGTTGAAGGCGTCTTTGCAACAAATTTCATGGATAATTAGTTTGTTTGATTCACGGTACAGTGTTGATACCAGGCTACTCACCTCGTGCGCTGCGTCCCGAGCAGGTGAGCTTTTATGGAAAACGCATGCTTACAGTAATGCCACGTAACTCGTAAGGAATGGCTACGTTTGTGCTCACGGTTGTTCAGGAGCCGAGGGTTGACCAGAATTGCAGAAAAGTCGATGCAAAGCTGAGGTAGGAGCTTGCAGCGGTACTTTTCCCCCTCAGAGAGCAGTGTTTTGGGCTCGTCGCTTCCTGTTGCTTCTGGAGAGTATGCTCAAGAGGCGGAGCTACGACCCTGACCCACTGCCTGGAGTTATAAGGTTTTAGCTGTAACAGCGTAATAACTACATAGTAGGGAATCAAGGGAATTACTGAGGTTACAATATTTTTGTATAATATTAATAAATAAATAAATATTTGTGTATTTGTATTTTTATGTATATCAGTTACATAAGCAGGATATCAATTTGAATTAAAAATAAATCACCAACCATCTGGGCACATTTTGTTGTGAGAGCTGCTCAGTGGTTAGTGCGTTTATTGGATCAAATCACATCACGACACAGATTGACATGGGCTGTTATTGTGTCCCTGGGCAAGACACTTCACCCACATGGCTTATATAAGTGAGGGGTTGGTGGTGGTAGGAGGGGCCGAAGGCCTAGCCAATCAGATGAGATCAATCTACTCCAGGGCAGCTGTGGCTACAATAGTAGTAGTAGCCCAAAACATGCACATTAGGTTAAATCCTCCATCCAGGTGATTCTGACCATTGGGTACAGTAAAGCGCCTGGCTCCACATCTGGAGATGGGCCCCCGGGCGCTGCACTGCAGTCGCCCACTGCTCCTGCCCCAGCAGCATCGAAGGATGGGACAAATGCAGAGGACAAATTTCCCTACAGGGACAATAAAGTTCACCTTAACCTTAATATGGAGTGAATGAATAATGACTAGAGTGTAGCTTCCTCAGAAGTGTGTTAACTATAGGCTATTAAAGTGTAATACAAATTGTTCTCTCAAGGACCTGCTAATATTCATTGTGCAAAAAAGATTTAGGTCTCTAATAGTCACTGTATAGGGATTATGATGCTGTGCATTTGACCCATTCAGCACTGCCTATGGGGAAACAATTTCCCCACCTTCTCCAGCCAGTGAGATCAAACATGGAGAAATTTGCTTGTTACAACAGCATAGAAGTAAATAAATTATGATTACTCTAGTAATCATAACACTTTTCATATTGTACATTGTTCATTTATTCCTGAGTTTTAACATTTGTGACATAAGTAAAGTTCTGTTCTCTGAACCACTTCCAACTCTCATGGTAGGTATGTATACCTCCTCATGGTAGGTATGTATACCTCCTCATGGTAGGTATGTATACCTCCTCATGGTAGGTATGTATACCTCCAACATACTTGGAGGTATGAGATAAGGTACACTTTATTGTCCCCAATCCATTCAACCCGCCCATCAATGCCACTCAACCTGTTTGCAATGAGCAGATTTCACAAAGAAAGGCACCACAGAACAAGAATGCTTCTTGAGAAAGGCTTTGTTGGAGCCAACAGGAAGCAACATGTTTTAAAAGATTTTAGTATGCATTAGCCCAGTACAATAAAGGCTTTTTAGAAAATGTAAATAGAGAATTCTAGTTGTGGGAGGAGTTCCTTGGTTCTGCACAGTAGCGCAGTGGTTAGCGCTTGCGCTTCACAGCTAGAAGGTCCTGGGTTCGATTCCCGGCCCGTGGGGCCGTTCTGTGTTTCTCCCCGTGTCTGGGTGGGTTTCCTCCGGGTGCTCCGGTTTCCCCCATCAACCCAAAACATGCATGTTCGGTTAAATGCTCCTGCCAGGTGATTCTGACCATAAGCCTTGGCTCAAGATCTGGAAATGGGTCCCCGGGCCCACTGCTCCTGACGGATTGCCCCAGTGGCAACGAAGGATGGGTCAAATGCAGAGGCAAATTTCTCCATTGTGAGATCAATAAAGATCTCACAATGGAGTTGTTTTTTCTCTTAAGTTTCTGTTCCCCAAACGCCAAAGATCACCTTCCCCAAAAAACTACCTTTGTAGTACTGACTTCCTGAGCATGACAGGGCAGTCGAATTTAAGTTTACAAAAAGTATAACATTTTAAGAGCATTGATATATGTTTTAGGGAGTGCTTTAAGCTAGTTTAGTCATTTTAGTTTTCTCTTATATTCCTCATATTAAGCCTACATCAATGTCTGTTCTTTTACTAGAATTGCATAAAATATTTATGTAGCCGATTATTTATTGTCTAATTCCACAAATGGTCACAGCTTTATTATTTGGGCGGCACAGTAGCACAGTGGTTAGCACTCATGCTTCACAGCTAGAAGGTCCCGGGTTCTGTGTGGAGTTTGCATGTTCTCCCTGTGTCTGTGTAGGTTTCCTCTGGGCGCTCCAGTACCACTAAAAACATGTACAATAGATCAGGATGAATGAAAGTGTGTTTGTGAGTGCAAATGTGGGACAACGGGTGGATTTTAGCCCATGGCTACAACGTGTGTGTTCATTAACTGTCCCAACCAAATAAACAAACAAAACATTTCCCTACTAGGGAATTTAATAAAATGTATTTAATTTATCATTATCATATCATCATTATTTAATATGATTTTTATTACAGTGTTACGATGGTGACTTTACATTTTTATCATGATGGCATTAAAAAAGTCTTAAGGGGAGACACGGTGAGGTGAACGTTATTGTCCCCATAGGGAAATTTGTCCTCTGCATTTGACCCATCCTTCGATGCCATTGGGGCGACCCGTCAGGAGCAGTGGGCAAGCGCAGTGCTGCACCCGGGGACCCATCTCCAGATCTTGAGCCAAGCTCATGGTCAGAATCACCCGACTGAAGGATTAACCTATTGTGCATGTTTTGGGGTGATGGGAGAAACCGGAGCACCCAGAGGAAACCCATCCAGACCCATCCAGTCCGGGAATCTGGGACCTTCTTGCTGTGAGGCAAGAGTGCTGGCCGCTGCAGGGTAAACTCAATATTTAAAATGTTGAGGTTTTGGGCCACTTTGCTCTCTTAACGTGCACCTGCAAACAAATAAATGATCTAATCTTGTAATTATAAATTGTAAACGTCAATGACCATTTTCTGAAAATGCATTTTCCTCACAGTGTGGTGAACCCTCTCCTCTTTAGTAATTCCAACACACTCCAGTCTTGCACTTAACATTATTTTGAATGTTTTTTTAGAGGGATTTTTCGATATTTAATTCAGCTTGAGTTATTGAGCTTTTAAGCCCAAAAAACAAGGCGAAATTAGAATTTTTACAGATTTACTCATTAATAACTGCTTTATTCAAAAACTAAACAAGATATCCAAAATCCCTCTCACAATCTTTGTAACTAATATATCAATGAAATAAAAGCATATATTAAAACCTATATTTTGATTTAATCTCCAAAAATATTGGCAATTTTGATCATTTTCATGTGTCATTTTTATAAGAAAATATAAAATAACAGAAAACATGCAATACATTTTTTCTCATATTTATGTCAGTAACATACAGAAAAAGTCTCAAATTGATATCACTTGATATCTTTTTCACCTGCATTGTCTTACCCTCAACCGTTGCTGGGCCCTTCTTACTGTGAGGTGACTCTGCTATAGCTTCGACCACGTGCCACCAGTTTATTGCATCAAATGAAAACAAAAACACCCAAATAAAAATATATAGGTGTGGATTATAGCAATCAAATCTTACCCATTTGTGGAGATGGCTATAATTTCTGTATCTCTCCCTGTGTCCAGCTGCTGCCTGAGGGAGCTGCCTGTCCACTCCTCCTCTCTCCTGTCCCGAAGACGGTGAAGAGTGACAGGAGCGCTCACTTTGTCCAAAGAACTGTCCTCCCCAAAAAAACGGCATTAGTGTCTAAAAGTGACATCTGCCCCAGGGCTCCAGCACCACCAGGGAAACTGGTGAGGTCACTGTGTGTTTGGGAGGAAAGCGGCGAGGAAGTATTTATGCAACAGTTTCTTCCCACATTCGAATGAAATACACACAAAACGAATGTGTTATGTGCTACAGTTAGGGCATGATTTAGTCCTTAGTGCTTAGTCCCTACTGCAAACATTATATCAGGATCAGAATAGGATTTATTGCCATTGTCAATGAAGGTTTCACAGACTGGGAATTTTCTTCACTGTTCTCGTGCAACATGAAACATAAACATAAACTAATGATAAATAATAAACTATGGAAAAAAGGTATAAAAAATTATAGAACTATAAGGGATGCATAAAAATAGAATAAGATAAGATAGAAAAATCTAATAAAATTATAATTTAACACAATACGAGACAGCAGCATAAATGGTAAATTACAGATTACATACCACATGGTGCAAATAGAGCAGTGCAAATGGAACAGGTTATTCAGTCTACATTAGTCTGATACAGAGTTATTAAGTGTTCATGGCTCTGATACAGTGTTATTAAGTGTTCATGGCTCCGATACAGAGTTATTAAGTGTTCATGGCTCTGATACAGAGTTATTAAGTGTTCATGGCTCTGATACAGAGTTATTAAGTGTTCATGGCTCTGATACAGAGTTATTAAGTGTTCATGGCTCTGATACAGAGTTATTAAGTGTTCATGGCTCTGATACAGAGTTATTAAGTGTTCATGGCTCTGATACAGAGTTATTAAGTGTTCATGGCTCTGATACAGAGTTATTAAGTGTTCATGGGTCTGATACAGAGTTATTAAGTGTTCATGGCTCTGATACAGAGTTAAGTGTTCATGACTCTGATAAA
>OMNZ01096880.1:0-10283 GCA_900303255.1 Lesueurigobius sanzi | reverse complement strand
GGTGGGTGGAGTGGAATGATCCTTTGTGTATATGGGTGAATACTTATGGGGGTCAGGGGGTTGAGTGTGAGAAGGTGAATGATGCTTTGTGTACATGGGTGTATACTTGTGGGGGTCAGGGGGTTGAGTGGGTGAAGGGGATTGTTTCTAAGCTGTAAGGCGCTTTGTGTTAATGCTGTCAGTGGTGCTAGCATACAATTTGCTAATTCTGTTGCTTTGTCATCCTCATACATAATCATTGTTCAAGGCAGAAGTGACTCAGTGTTGGTGTCACTGAACACTAGTGGTGCATGTGTTGGTGTGTTTGTGTGTCCAATTCATGGCTACATTTCGGCACATTTCACCATCACATGCTGCCTAAACGAATCAATTACTAAATGAGAGATGTTTCTTGATGGATAAGCAACGGTGTTTTCTTACCCGCAGGCCAAAATATAGAAGGAAGAAGACGTTGAAGGCCATGTCGATCTGTAACGTGAAATCTTTGTAGAAGTTCTGGCAGGATTCTATAGGACTGTAAAACACAAGAACAACAGAGGCATACTGTTAGATTACGAAAACACATTTTTTTATACATATCAATGTTTCCCACAGAATTATGCTTAGACTATGAGGGCTCATTTGATTCTAGTTGTAAGATTTTTTTATATACATGTAGAATTTTTTGGAGTAAAAATGTAAATTATTGTTTAAATTTTAAAGCGTCTTTGAGTGTCCAGAAAAGCACGATATAAAACCGATGCATTATTATTATTATTACATTTTAATATCATACAGTTCAATGGGAAACACTGTACATATAATAGTAATATATAATAATTATAAAAATGTATCCATTCTGTATTTAGATTGACAGAAGCGAAGCTGCACCACCAATCACTCTCTCATCACATTCATACATAGGCAAGGTGGGTGAACTGTCTTGGCCAAGGACACAACAACAACGTGCGTCTGCGGGAGCTGGGATTCGAACCCCCAACCGTCCGATCATAAGAAATTGAGGTGGAGGGCAGCTGAAAATCCCATGGCAGTAACTGGAAACTTTTAAAATGCAGATTCGTCGTAGTTCTTTGCTTATTTCTCTGCATTTCCAGGGCCTATCCGCATGAAACAAAAACTGTCACAAAGTTCAATGTCTTCTCTGTCAGCACATATGAACCATTGTCGAATTATTTTCTCATAAAGGTGTCCAAAAGTGGCGACAATATTGAAGGACTCTGTCGTACAGGAGTTGCCCATCGTAGGCAAAGATTCTTCAGTCTTAATACTCTGTAGTTGGAGTGTGGGACATTTAGCTTTGTCAGCAAATGAGGGAATTGGCACTAAGAGAGGTGGGACTTAAGCTGGCCACACACTAGAGGATTTTTAGACAGATTTTTAGTCTTAGGAGGCGTGGCTCAATAAAAACTTTCTCTCATGGCATGATCTGTGGTATGTGTGTCATCATGTCTGTACTTAAGTGTGTGTTGTCTTTGCACAAATCTTTCGTCTCAAAAGATAAAAAATCCTCTAGTGTGTGGCCACCTTAAGAGGTCAACTCCTCCTACTGGTTTCGCCTTAAGAGACCCACGACCGTGCCAAGTCCCTCATTTGTTGACGAAGCTCTTTGGATAAAGAGCAAAACGTGCTACACTCCAACTACAGAGTACAGATGAAGACTGAAGAAACATTGCCTACGAATATTCAAAGACATGTGGGCGATGTTGGCCAGTAGAAATGACTTTCAACCATAAAAATAATATGGCAGATTTGAGGATTCGATCACTTTGAAATCATGAAGTACAGCAATTGTCAATTTTTTTTCTGGAAATGTCTTTCAAAAACTGTTTCTCTCCTAAAGAGTTGTACTGACACCTGCTCTCCAACTAAAATTGAATTCTGTAACGTGAATGCAACCTATTACATGAAAAATTCAATAGACTCTACACTGGAAGGAGAAACTAAGAATTTTACTCAAAGGATGTGGCACATTTATTCTGGATTTTACAAGATCTTCCTAGTAGTTGAATTACATTTGTTGTGCTCTTCCACATACACTGTACAAAAAGACTTGACTAAACACATCTAAAATCTTGAATATTTTTAAGACACTCTTTCAACACTTTTACAACAAACTTGCCTTGAGTTAACCCTACAAAGCGACCCCAGGTGTCACACTACAACACATGGGAGATACCTTAAATTGCGTTGCTATTTCAGTTGTGCCATGGCAGATTTCCCGTGCTACACAGCATACCCAAAATGACGCTTCACCCTCCACTGCACAAGTTCACCTCACCGGCACTGGAGTCTGTGACATGTAGATAAAACAAGCCAAAAATTAACTGCAGCATTCTGATACTGCGCGCCCCCCCTTTGATGTGGCAGGCTGCATAAATAATTCACACGCCTGTCACGGAATAACGCTGCCACGGCGGGTATGACAGTTGCGCGAGAGAAAGGGAGAGTTTAAGTGGGCCTCCTGATGATAAATTTGTCGTGGTGTGTCTCGCCAGTCACCCAATCCATCCTCGTGTTTACCTTGATGGTGAGCAATTATCGACTGCTCAACAAAGCAACAACCTGCAGCGGGCATAGGCCATTTTTCATTCGATCGCATAAAGCCCGATATTTTTTCCCATCACCCTGAGCGGATGCATATGGTATAAATATAGCTTGATTCAGCAATGCAAAAAAGCAAAATGTGAGATCAAAATAAGTGTTGGAGTTTTGGAGACAGTAGCAGACAGGGCTGGACTGGCAGAAGGTTTGTTCAAGACCAGCCCTTGTAGCTCACAACTTGTTGGAACATTTGTACAATTACTAAGCAATCTTAAAATGTGCCCTTTGCAAACGAGGTTCCACTTGAGATGCCGCAGATTACAAAGACAAGAAAACTTCCGAAATCAAACCATCACACTGTAGATTTGTTTAATGAAATTGCAAAACTCACAGCGGAGTCTCAGAGCTGTAGAGTATAGAAGTATATAAGTCCCAAAAGCATGTTAAATCCTTTCACTGTAAACCAGCAGCAGTGTTGGGCAAAAGCTCCCAGGATAGAATAAACTCCCAGGATAGAATAGAATAGAATGAGCTTTATTGTCATTGCAACAAGTACAACATTTAAAGTGCAGTCCAGTTGGTGTATTCCAAAACAAAAAAACTCTCAATAAATGTTAAAAGGCAAATAATTCTTCAAAATCACACATGCACACACTCATCAGTGGACATTCTGCCTATGGTTGGTTACATTGATATATATCCTTCTGGGCATGATTTCTCTTAGAGCAGGGTCTGATGGGTGCTGTTCTTCAAATGTAAAGACATGACAAAGCTAAACTTTTTGGCAATTTTTCACAGAAAATGAAAAACACAAAAACATTTTGCTCCACTCATGGTTAGTGGTTGTGTGAAGCTATATATTGTCAAAGAACTGTGTTTACTCTTTTCAAATCATAATGAAACTACTCAAATGACCCTGATCACACGATGATTTACACGATCAGCAACAACAGTCAGGAAAATTGTTCAGGAGCAAAGAAAAACTCACAAATAACTTCAGCTGAAATACAACGATATACTCCACCTTTAAAATAAATGCATGTACAAGTACTTCAGCCATAATTTCTGTACATACAAAGCACAATGAACCAAAACCGAATTCCAGCTATGCATATTTTATCTTAATCAAAACAGGATAAAGATTCAGATTTTTAGATATCCCTTCATTGCAGCGACAGTAGTTAAAGAACACCCAGACTGACGTGTGCACATGCATTAACCATCACAGCAGTGCAGATTAAACCCCATATGCTTGAATTATAGATTGGATATAAATAGGTATCTGTAGGGTTAAAGTAAGATGAAAGGTGGGTAGTTCCCATGAGGCCATTCTGCTACATCATCATTCACTTTAACAGTTAACATTATGTGTGAGGAGGAGTTAGTGTCACAACAGTATGGTAGTAATAGGATATCCCAGAAGATACACACTAATTTACAATCTTAGCAACGCAATAAGATTAGCACTAGCTTTGTTAGTAACATGGATGGAATTGGGGATGTCAAGAATAACCAGGTTATTGCGGTTAGAAAAGGTCACTGTAGGGTAGTGGTAAGAATGATAGAATTGACAGCAAAGCCATGTGTGTGTCCAAAAAGTGGGCAAGGATGGCCCTTATCCATCTTCGAATGTCCAAGTCGAGGTGAAAGCTTACTTTCCAGGATAATGACATAACGTTGCACATTGCACATGGTTATTTTGATAACAGTCCCAAAAGAACCATGTGCAGGGCTGTGTTTGTTATGTCATGTTAGTATGTGCAAGTCTTCTCTCTAATCCATCTCTAAGCAGATGTTATTTGTTATTGATTTTCTTCTCCTTATTCTTCTTCTTCTTCTTCTTATTTTTTTTTTTTCTCCTTCTCTTAGATTGATAATTTATTCATTTATGTTTGGCTACAATTTTGAAAGCGTTTCGCCCTAACTGTGGAAACTTTACTTGTATGAATTGGGTTAGGCAAAAATAAGTTAAACTTCAGCCTAACCCCTTCGGTCACCAATGAGTGTGTTTATTTATGAAAAAAGCATGTTCGCTCATGTCCAAAGCTAATAGCCATTGCTTAATGTAATTCTCTCTTTTTGTTCAATGCCTTCTCATGTCTCAAAATGTGGTTGACCGAATAAACTAATTACTACTACTTACTACTACTACTCATATTATGAAAGTGAAACGGTGCGAGCGCATGGGAATCAGCTGTGGTTAAGGTTCATTTGTTTAGGTGACTCTTTAGTTATTATAGTGACTAGTGACACACTGGCAGAACATTCACCAATCTGTTTCCTTGTTTCTTTTTGGTGAACATTTAAACTGTGCTGCAATTCTTTCCAAAATCGCTATATTTTGTCTGACAATAATCGAGACTCATAAATGACTCCAAACACTGCCGGCCTTTGCTTCTCTGGCTTCACTGGCCTCTTGTGCATTGTCTCTATAATAATGAACGTCTCCAACACTCACTCGTGGTATGGCTTCGGGTCACATGACTACAGATGACTAGTACTTCACAATCAGGTCACATCAGAGCCGGAGGGGGACAGCATACTGACCACCGCACATGGTGTCTTCTCCGAGCACCGGCCCCCGAATCTACTTTTTTTATGTATATTCCGCTATATAAGTATGCAAGCATCTGTCACTTTCCTATGAAGGTGACATACACGCACAACTGACTTTTTATTTGAGCTTTTAATCATTGTTGCACCTCAAAACACAGATCTGGAGTAGTTTTGAGGTTCATTCATTCAGATTATTTTCTTTTTATTAATGGATTTTTGTACATGACAAGTCAAAATTACTCAAATTAAGGTCAGATGTTCTTAGTTTCAACTCATTAACTCAAATGAAAAAAAAAGCCAACATTACACAACTTTGCGTGTGATTTTAATGAGGGGAAAAACCTTCAAAAAGTCATGTAGGTAGTAAAAGTCACTAGCACGGTTTCCGTTACCTGGCTATACTGTAGCTGACTTTTGGCCACTTTGAAATGTAAATGACTGGTAATTACCACAGGCCAAGATGACCAAAAAGTCTAATCTGAAAAAATTCAAACAATGAAAGAGGGAGTGAGTAAATTTAATTATTAGTTGTGGCCAAAGGTCATTCTTAACTTTCCCAACACATTTTCCAATGTCTTCACTGAGAGTGCATTTCACAACTCGCAGGGTGACTTTTTAGGGTCACTGTCACAGAAGTGCAGGAAAACAGCTTGTGCAATCCCACAAATGCTTTATATTTAGATGCACATATTTCCACAAATGAGTTTACAATATAAGGGAGGACAAAATAAATTGTAAAAGCAGGTAGAGTTCATTACTAATTTCTCTGTAATTCCTGGGCAAATCCACATGAAACAAAAACTGTTACACAGTTCAATGTCTTCTCTGTCAGCACATATGAACTAAGGTCTCATTATTTTCTCACAAAAGGTGTACAAAAGAGGTGACAATATTCAAAAACTTGTGCATGATCATGGTTAGTAGAAAGTAGGGACCTCTTCGATTCAATACGCAAAATACGTCCCATATGAATCGATCAAAGATTTTAGATGTGCTAATAGTATTTTCAGATGTTTCCGATGTTTCCCCGTGCCGTGTGCGTTCTCACGAAGCAGTCGCCTCTGAGCTCGCTGTCTGTGGGAAACTCCTCCCCCTGCTTTATGTGCTAGGAGGAGACACGTGTGTTAGCTGCTGTGTTTGTAGAGATGGGAAAGAATGATGGCGAGCGAGGAAACTGACAGGCCAAAGTTTGAGGACGCGCCACCTTCGCACAGATCAGATGTGGCAGCGGTGCACTCACCCGGACAAGCTCTCTGCTGCGAGCGGGACAGACAGACAAGGTAACGCCGCCAAAATCTCAGACTGTTGTCGACGCCTTTCAGATGAACTGTAGCTTCACCTCCGATAAACACAAGCAAATCTTACGTGCTGCCGAAGCCTTATTCTGTGTTTGAAAATGAGGGCTTTCATTACCTTATGAAACAGTGCATCCACGATATGCCATCCCCTCTGGTAAAAAAAAATATATATACACTACACATACACTAGAATGTATTGTGATACTATACAGCAGAACATGTGATTTTGTTTTTTGCTTGTTAGTAACATAGAAAAAATATTTTATTTGATAAAAATATTAAAACTTCAGCACGTTAAATGTATTGAACCAACTCGAAATCGTGACCTTCATATCGAAAATCGTATGGAATCGTGAGTGGAGTGAATCGTTGCGTCCCTAGTAGAAAGGACTTTGAGCCATGACAATAATGATCAAGGGAAAACATTTATCACGTTTCTTTTTGGAAAAGTCTTTCTTAGAAACCGAAACTTTCTAAATGTCTTTCTCTCCCACAGAGCTGTATTGGCACCTGCTCCAACTGAAATAGAATTACATTACATGTGCACTCACGTAATACAACTACAGTAGAAGAACTTGATATCTCTATATATTTTTTTCCTGCCTATTCAGTGTCTTGCTGTACAAACCAATTGAGAAGGAGGCCTATCCGCCCTTGCAGGCCTGATTCATAGTGTTGTAATTAGCTAAGTATTGTGTGTTCCGCTGCCTGGCCCCCTGATTCATGCGCGGCTTATTTTAGCTTGTGCAGTTTGAAGTCTCCAGCGTCACGTGGCCGAGGCGCTGGGGAGTAAATAATTCAGAGTCTGCAGCCGATCAATGCTAACACCTTTGTGGAGTCGCAACTGAATTATTCTATATGCTCCCAAGTCTAAAGAAGAACGTGGCTTTTAAACCAATGAAATCAGCCGGACCGACAATTAAGGAGCTGTGTTGCTGCACAAGAGGAAGGCTGTATAGTGATGATGACAGTGATAATAAAAGAGGGGTTAGAGAGCTTGTTTCTCATCAAGGTCAGGCAGATACATGGTAGAGCTCTCATTGCTACACGCTACATACGTTTGTTCATGAATAGATTGTTTTCGCTCACAACACAAGGATTTCTTTAGTCATTGTATTCCGTGGCTGCTTACTGCAACGCACATCCTGAGTCAGTTGAATACAATTACTGTATGTACTATATGCATAAGCACAAATACCCCATAGTTAATGAAAAGAAATGTATGCCTGAGGTGCTCTTTCGATAGTAGTTGATAAATATGGTCCCATTGTAAATGCAACCTTGGAGATTTTCTTTGTACACAGCACTGTTTGTAAGCATTGTGATAAAGTTGTAAATGCAAATAAACGGACCTTAGTTTAGTCATTTAGTCACATACGTAGCAAAAAGAAGAGATAATACTGTTTTTTAACGTTCTTTAAACGTACAGTACACAGAGCACCATGAGGAAACACAACATAAACACACCGAACTCACAGTTATTAATCAGACCCATAGAGTGTATAATAATGATGGAGATGTAATTGGCTAGCTCTGGTTGAAGCCCTGCTAGCATCGATGTGACGTCATTTATGAAATACCATGCCTATCATGCAATAAAACATACAGTATGTGGGGGAGAAAAGGGAGACCATTCAACATACGAAAGAAGAAGCACCTGGAGGAGTTTGAAAAGGGGACAGCCAACAGACAAACAAGAGCAATAAAAGAACAAGCACTACAGGAAAACCTCAAATCAGCCATATTCGATCACTGCAAGAGAGAGAACCACATTATGGACTGGGACAATGCCGGGGTCACCCGTGCCTAAAGTAACAAGCACCAGCGCTGGATCAGAGAAGCCATCGAGATCAGGAAACGTGCACCAACATCAATGAACCGGGACGACGGAGCGTACACCCTTTCTCACACCTGGGACGCCGTCCTGGAGAAGGCGTCGGTCAGTAGGGGGCGCAAGCTTCCCCTGTTGACTGGAAAATGCATATAAGCAGTCTCAGACATGTCACTTCACTATCACGTGACGCTTCTGACGAAGACTACAGGTAGTATTTAAAACAAGCAGGTAAACAAACATCCTCCTAAAAGAATGTTAAAACCAAGAAGACAGTATGGACTTTTTAGAACGTCTAAGAGAGAATACTGTTTCGTCAGACCAAACCTGCTGTATGGGTCAGAATGTTGGCAGTGAGGTGAAAATATTTGGTGACTTCCTAATGGTTGCCACATCTTTTAGCCTAAAAAACGGCAATATAAAAGGAATAAGAAATTGTGACTGTAAGTGCAGCTCTGCACAACATCGTATCCTTATTAACATTAAAGAAAACAAAAAAAAAAGAAAGCAATATAGATCAACTTACAACAAACAATTAAGGCAACATCAGCTTCTCTGCTATGGTGTGGGTTTTTTTGCACTGAGCTATTTGGTACGCCACCTTATATGATGCTAACTGTGCTTGCTACTGAAGTAGCTTTCACAAAGCAGCAATATTCGGACTGGACTGGATTAATTGAATGATTAAAATTTTAACATTTTTTATATAAATTTGCGACTAAAGGAGGGAGAGGGGGCAACTTCACAATGTCTCCATAGGCACTTCTAACCATCAACCTAGCTCAACATCTGGCAAGAAGATTCTCATTGATCCTGACAGACAGATCGCACAGTAACAAGTGTACCAACATATACAGTATGTATATATTTTTTATGCTACTACAAGTTTCCACGACAAAATGATTTGACTATAGTATCATCAGTAGTTCAGAATGTAAATTTAGCCTGTCATTAGTTCCTTTTAGCCTCTTTTCCTGGCATACCTTCAGGCCTGTTATAGAAATAGCAAATGCGAGCGCACCATTATAGTCCTTCACTCTTGAACCCTGTCTTTTCTTGTGGGAAGAGCGTCATTAAAAAGCGCAGATGCGCACGGCAGCGGAGAGCTCGGGGGCTGGCTGCGGAGCATACAGGTCCATTGAAGGATGCTGCGTCTTCCCTTGCACTAACCTGGGCATTAACCCACCAGGCAGGAGGGTACAAGCACCATTTGTTCACCAAGGGGAGCGGGATGCGATTCTAAAAATAGCAGCGGACACCTTTAGTTAGTCAGCAGGAGGGGCCTTCTAATGACCTGCGCACGACCTTGGCGAGCAGCGGGAGTGAGCGCAAGGTTAGCCGCCAGTCCACAATTACAGCTCATACTCTGTGACCTATAACATTCAGTTATAGACTGTGAGTCAGGCAGAGGAGCCGGAGAGTCGTGCTGCATCAAAGTCATGTATGGAGGAAGATACACAAAGCAACAGTCAAGGAGAATGGAAATGGATAGTCAGATATGAACAGTAAGACGAAATGAGTGGAAGACTTTAGTAAGTAGTCTTAAGGAGATAGGGGAGACATTTGTATTATTTTAGTTGTCAATTACTCAGCTGTTATTTCTTTGATTAGTCGACAAGGCAAAATATCACTGAGCTGAGTGATAAAGCATTTTATTTCATAAACAAATGAGTAAAAATGACAAAAATGTTCTGTGAAATGTGTTCTTTTATGTATGCTCAGTTACGGGCTGATTTTTGTCCTTGTCACAAGATGTGGAGGTGACCCTCTTCACTGTGACCCAGACTCAAGCATTGCTTTGTACAAAAACTATTGCTGTAACCCACATAGACTAAGCAGGGGGGTCTGGTGGTACTCTCCCAGGATATTTTTTATGGCAGTTTCGACCCCTGTTGCATGCAGTCACAAATTCACTTTACTATTTTTGTCAATAGCCCACTTTACAATTGACGTCACGCAGTCAGACAAACAAACACCAGCTGTGCCACATTGTGGCAGATCATACCTGGTGAAAATGAGGGACTGTTTGTTGCTAGTTGGATAAGTCAAAACACTGT
>OMNZ01096879.1:0-11081 GCA_900303255.1 Lesueurigobius sanzi | reverse complement strand
TTTGTATAGCGTTTTTCATACGACACAAGTCACACCCAAAGCATTTCACACATGAAAGTGAGGGGTTCATTCACTCCAGGCTGATGGTGGTAAGCTACATTTGTAGCCACAGTTTCCCCTGGGGCAGACTGACAGAAGCGAGGCTGCTCACATCTGCGCCAACGGTCCCTCTGACCACCACCAACACCACAAGTGTCTTGCCCAAGGACACAATGACAGTCTGCATGTGCAAGAGCCGGGATTCTAACCCCTGACCTTCCGAAAATGAGACGACCCGCTCTACTATCTGCGCCACTGTCGCCCCTTTAGTCCTGGTTTAGTCCTGGTTTAGTTCTGATTTAGTCCTGGTTTGGTCCTGGTGTAGTCCTGGTTTAGACCTGGTTTAGTCCTGGTTTAGTCCTGGTTTAGTCCTGGTTTAAACCTGGTTTAGTCCTGGTTTAATCCTGGTTTAGTCCTGGTTTAGTCCTGGTTTAGTTCTGATTTAGTCCTGCTTTGGTCCTGGTGTAGTCCTGGTTTAGACCTGGTTTAGACCTGGTTTGGTCCTGGTTTAGTCCTGGTTTAAACCTGGTTTAGTCCTGGTTTAGTTCTGATTTAGTCCTGCTTTGGTCCTGGTTTAGACCTGGTTTAGTCCTGGTTTAGTCCTGGTTTAAACCTGGTTTAGTCCTGGTTTAGACCTGGTTTAGTCCTGGTTTAGTCCTGGTTTAGTCCTGGTTTAAACCTGGTTTAGTCCTGGTTTAAACCTGGTTTAGTCCTGGTTTAGTTCTGATTTAGTCCTGGTTTAGTCCTGGTTTAGACCTGGTTTAGTCCTGGTTTAGACCTGGTTTAGTCCTGGTTTGGTCCTGGTTTAGTCCTGGTTTAAACCTGGTTTAGTCCTGGTTTAAACCTGGTTTAGTCCTGGTTTAGTCCCGGTTTAGTCCCGGTTTAGTCCTGGTTTCCTCCTGCTGTGGACAGGCTGCAGAGAGGGCTGTGCTCAATATATCATATCTGCAATATATCGTTAAGGAGCACTTGATAATACATGTATCGAGCACCTGTATCGCGATATGCAAATTATAAAATAAAGTGAATGAAATCTGCTTGTTTCACCCCATGGTTTATTCATAACACTCACTAACTACTGCAACTTACAGGTTTCAGTTGCTGAACATATTTATATTTAGCATAATCAAAACTGCTATTTATTGTACCTATGAGATGATTTTTCTTCAATTTCTTTGGAATATGTATTGTATTATAGACGCTGTGTCAGGATACACTTGTGTTGGGTATAGGGTGACCCAGATGTCCCAGTTTACCCGGGACAGTCCCAGTTTTAAGGCCTTTGTCCCAGGTCCCCATGACTTTCTCCAAAATCTTGGTTTTGTCCCATTTTCACACCAGATCTGTCCCAGGTATCCCAGTTTTTGGCCAATTTTGATCCCGAAGCAACACATTTAGCTTGAAAATCAATGTCTTTGGACCATGTACATGAATTACAAAGTATAAACCAATTAAAAACCTCCATTGATTGCTGCATGTCATCAGGTATAGAATCTTTAAGGTCCTATACCTGATTTTTTTTTTACTTTCAATGTTTGTACATTTTGTAGTAATAACACTACACACCAAAACAAACATTTGGCAGCTAGTTCTTGAGTAAAAAAAAGCTTTCACAAATATCTACTTCTACAATTTACTGAAGGAGCTCAACTATTTCATTCCACGACTAGGAAAAGTATCAAATATAGAGCCTTTAACAGTCAGCTTGTGAAAAATACTTTAGATTTCAAATTTGTGTCCCAGTTTATAATTTGGAAAATCTGGTCACCCTGGTTGGGTATGTATCGTACCGTGGACCCCGTATCGTAACGTGAAGTTGACGGCAATACCCTAATTCTATAATTGAGCAGCCCCAGTTTAGTCCTGCTTTACAGACTTCTATTTTATGTCACCCACGTGTCAATATTTGGTGACGTAACACGTTTTAAACTTATTTTAAGGGCTTAAAATAATGTTTAAGATTGAGAACTAGCCCTGGTCTAAAATGGAACCAAACCAGGACTAACTCTGGCCTAAATTGGGACATATTCTGATTTTTAAATGAATGACTTGTGCAGTGTTATGATCCGTTAGCATTAGCCGTTAGCTCACCGTGGTTATAGCGAACCGGTCTCCGCACGGACACGGGAAATAATAAGTGTCGGTGTCTTCATCAAACTCAAAATCCTCGATCTCCACCTCGTCGTGAAACACCGACATTGTCCCCGAGACCGAAAACCAGGCCGAGGTCTGCTTTTATTCACTGTTATTCCGTGATTTTTTACCGCTGCTACGTTCGCATCCGCCCAGCCTCCAACATGCTGCACACTTCCGGACTACAAACAGACGTAACGGGGACGCAGTGACGCTCTGGACATGCAAGACTGCACAGTCACGGTGAACATTGGCGAAAAACTCCAAATAAAGCGCCTCTGTGATAATTTTCCCAGGTAATTATGATAATATTAAGTTTAATTTTACTTTACGAATTTACTAAAGCGCTATACTTTATAGTTTTAGGATAAAGGTGGAGAGAAGTTGGGAAATGCCGGTGATTGTGACGCAGTTCGCCTCGAGACCCAGCAGCCGGCGCCATTTTACCGCAATGGACAGGAAAGAAGGTTAGCTTTTTATGATACTTTTAGGCTTTATTTATTTGCAAATGTTCGCAATTCTCGTGATAGTTATTATTTGGACTAAAGCAAATGTAAAATGAGTTAAAGACTGTCTTCCAAGTGTTATTATCTCATTAAATATGTATTTTTATTGTTCTCTTTGGTCGTAAATGCGCTTCTCCCGCTGTTAGTCGGCACTAGTTATTAACAAAATTGTCCTTTTTATATAACCACTCGATAAACATGACATTTGAACTCTCTGTCTGTGGATTTCTGCCTAAACTTTGGAAGAAACAACGTCACTAAAACAAATAAAAATCAGCCTTTGCCCAAAGTCCAGGCTCAGACTTGGTTTAGTCCCATTCTAGACCCGGGTAAGACCACATTTAGTCCCTCTTCTAGTCCCAGGTTAGTCTTGGTTTGTGTTTATTCTAACACTGGTTTATCCTTTCTTCTAGTCCCAGTTTAGTCCTGGTTTAGTCCCCCTTTAGTCCCCCTTTAAGACCTGGGTTAGACCTGTTTTAGTCCTGGTTTAGTCCATTTAGACGCGTTTTAATCACTTTTAATTGATTTGGATCTGATTTAAATTATGTTTTTATTGTTTTAGAACTGGTTTGTCCATTCCGATCCTTGTTAGCAACTTTCTCATTGTATTAGACCTGGTTTAGTCCTTTTTGTGTTTGACTCTTTCTCATTTTTTAGACCTGGTTTTGGTGGTGGAGCTGGGGAGAGATGAAAAGTCTAATTTCCCTGATCTCTGTGATCAGCTGCTGCCTGGCTCAGGATGGTAAGACATAAACACTTTATTCATCATTTCAGCTAAAGTCGCACTGTCCACAAACTTTATTTATTCCACCTAGTTGTCTGCTTAGAATACAACTATGTTCTCACAACATTTACATGAGTGTTTTGGTGTAATGTCAATTAGTTTTAGTCGCTGAAATATACATTTATAGTTCCTTTCCTTGTGTGTGAATGTATTGTGACATATTTTAATGACCAAAAATATCTGGACATTTTAGTCACAGTTTTAGTCTCATTAACTACTTTTACTTTAGTTTTGGTCTCATTTTAGTCACAGAAATATGATTTTGACTTAGGTATGCACATTTTGTTCCATTTTTAAAATTGATTAATTGATCGCATTATGCAACTTTTACAATTCACTTTGTATTAAAACTTCTTCCACTCTTTGGGTCTATTTTCCCCATTTTCCGAATAAGATATACCCACACTCTGTATGGCTTTATAAGGCTTGGACAAGGTCTAAAATGCTAATATTGCTCTCAAATGATAAGGGGGTCCATGGGGATATTGAGGATGTGAAAATGTGTATGTAAATAATATAAGAGTAAATGAGGTTGAAAGACCCAAAAAACAAATTCCGCCTAAATGAAAAACACTGTCCAAATTTCCATGGCAAAGAAGCGAATAAACTGCATAAATTGTAAGTAACCACTTATAAAGACTTGGAGCCAGTTGGTTTGGTCAATAAAGCAATCAATAAAAACACTGCAGAGGTTTTGATTGAAAAAAATCCAGGCGGAATCCAACTGTGCCATATGTGGCACAGGTTGGCACAAACATTAAAACATGGAATAACTCAATGAAATTGAAAATGTGGGTTTTTTTTACATATTTGGTCAAAAATACAGTTATTAAAATTATTTTATTTATTTATTATTCAGTACTCTTTATTTTGACACTTCACTTTGAATCATGCTATCTTTGCACCTGGGATTTCCACTCTAAGCCTTTGTCCAATCAGGGAGCTTCTGGTGTCCCTGACAAGCTGTTACTGGGTAGAAAACAGCCCTACTGTGACTGGACAGAAACCCTGGCAAATCAGAGCCAAGACAGCAGGGTTACCAGGAAGAAGCTTGGAGTGAGCACATGAGGCCACATGCCATATATGGTCATGACTTCCGCCTGTAGCTCTGCTCAGGCCTCAAGGGAAGAAGCACCAGACCTAATCCTTTGGATACACATGGAAAACCACTTCTTTTCACCTGGAAATGAATTTGGATGAAAACAGCAAAGTAAGAGACATTGTACATGCTTGCTTTGGTTTTCTGAAAAACTTTTGGGAGGATTTGTTGAGTGCCTGAGTGCAAAATGTTAGTGCTAGGAAACTTTACATGGATGGATTCTGCTAGGTGTTAGCTGTTTTGTGATGCTAATGTTTTGGCTCTGGCTTTGTGTTGTGGAAACCTATTCCACATTAACAAAACTTGGTCAAAAGTGTATTTATTCGGTTTAGTTGTTTATTTTGCCTGCTGTTTGATCTGTGTCTGGTTGATATGAGATTGAAGTGGACAAAGCTTGACATTTTGGTGGTCAATATGTCTGAGGATAATCAATATATCAGCGTTTTAATTTTTCACAAGGGGGCAAAAGAGCTTAAGGATTACACTAAATGTCCATTTTCTCTCTTTGAACCATGTTCTACCATTGTTCTAGTAGAAGTATTTACTTTATTCACAGTTTTGTATTAATCCTGTTTGCGTTGGTCCGTTCATGTTGACTTTTGTAGAGCTTGGTTTTCTACTTCCTGGAACAATTATGTCATTGTTCAAACCCCCAAACTGTCCTCCACATTTTTAAAGACAATAATCCAATATTGATCAGTTCTGAGCCGTTCTGTCTCATAGTGTGGAGAAAGTTGATTTTTACCATGTGATTCCCACTGTTGGCTGTAGGGGGTGCTCCAGGACAAATCCTCATCAGCCCTGGACCTAACATTTATGAACATGGTGTCATCCTCACAGAGAAATGATTTGAATTTCTAAAATGTAAAATATCAATGCACCAGTGGCGTGCGGTCAAGGCCAGCAAGGCCTTCTCTGACGGCCTAAACAATTTTGAGGGGATAAAAAGTTTTTAAAATCATTGTAAGCAAAGATTCTTCAGACTTCTTCAGACTACTCTGTGGAGGATGTTTCGTTCTATATCTAAAGAACTTCGTCAGCACTGAGCAGAATTGAAACGCTCGTGGGTCTTTTATGAAGAAACCAGTAGGAGGAGTTCTTCATAAAAGACCCACGAGCTTGTCAATTCTGCTCAGTGCTGACGAAGTTCTTTGGCTCAAGAACGAAACATCCTCCACTTCATACAGAGTACAGATGAAGACTGAAGAATCTTTGACTACGATGGACAACTCCTGTACGACTGAGAACGTACACAGATCATAAAATCATATTATTTATATTTTTATAACTTTTAAACCACATTTTATAACGTTATACAGAGGAGAGCAACGAAAAGGTTAACGCCCCCTTTTTAGGTAAACCAGAGGCTGCGAATGTGGAACCCGCTAACTTCCTGCTAACTTTAGCCCACTTTAAAACAGTAACTGTCCTCTCTGAATCTCCTACATCAAAAAATCTCTTGATTTGGGTTTGCATCCCACACTTTTTCATTTAAAATAGTGTGATTATTATTGCATTTTGAGATGAAATTTACATTTTTAACCACGAATAAACTTACTTTGACTAAAACGATGATGAAATATTTTAGCCAATGAAATGAATCCACCCAGTTCTCACCCAGACTCCACAGATCCAGGCTCCGTGTGGTCCAGGAATCGAACCAGGGACCTTGCTGCTGTGAGGCGTCACTGGTAACTCGTTTCTTTTGTCGTTGGCGCAGTGTTCCTGGACAACCAGCAGGCGACGCAGGTGCTGCAGCGCAACAAACGAGCCAATTCGATGTTTGAGGAGCTGAAGCCAGGTACGGACCGGCCAATCACACGCCTCCATTTACGAGCAATATACAAAACAGCCAATCACCAATCACACGCCTCCATATGACACCAGCAATCATTTATTCTACATTACCTTAAGAATAATGTCAACTTTTATGTCCAAAACAAGTTCAGCCTCAATTAAATATATCCAAATAATTTCAGTAAAACCAATGTGTAGATCTTTCCATTTAAGCCCGTTCCAATAAGTCCAAGTTTAGACCTGATTTAGTCCTGGTTTAGACCTGGTTTTGGTCTCCTGTAGGAAACCTGGAGAGGGAGTGTGTGGAGGAGATCTGTGACCATGAAGAAGCCAGAGAAGTTTTTGAGCAACCCATTCCAACTGTGAGTACATTTCAATTCATTCAACGATTTATGTCAAATTAACGCCTTCGTTGAGGCCAGACTCTGCAGCAAAACTCAGCTTTTTAAAATGTTCATGTTTCAGTTTGAACATATAAAACAAATAAAAGTTCTAATCTTCACAATAAGGAGTGAAATTATTCACTGATCCATCGGTTCATCAGAACGATATGAAACTGTAACTTCAATCACCATTTTCACCAAAGTCATTTTTCTCACATTGTGGCCACAACATCTCCACTTTAGTAGCTCCTACAGACTCCGACATCTCCACTTTAGTAGCTCCTACAGACTCCAACATCTCCACTTTAGTAGCTCCTACAGACTCCAACATCTCCACTTTAGTAGCTCCTACAGACTCCAACATCTCCACTTTAGTAGCTCCTACAGACTCCAACATCTCCACTTTTGTACCTCATACAGATTACAACATTTATAGACATTTTGGTCATTTTTACACATAAAATGCCTTACGTTTAAGTGAAAACATAAACTGACAGAAAGCTTTAGTACGTTTTTTATAATATACAGTAAAAGTTTCAAATAGTTATACTCATTTCTATTTTTACTGTCTTCACCTGCAACGTCTGGTCTTAAATATCCAAATTCCTATTTGATGGAAAGGTTTTATTCTGATAAATGTAGAAACATTTGTTTTTTGCATTAGAATAGTTTTAATTTGGTCGTTTGTTAGTGCTGTCCCACATAAACTCAGAGGCTCATAAAGGTTTCATATTTGTATCTTTCAGGAATCGTTCTGGACCAAGTACTTGGGTGAGTACTGCAGTATTGGTAGTATTTTTTGTGATGCTGGGCTAAAAATAAATTGCTTGATTGATTTCACACTAGAGGTGGGTGAAAGAAGAGCTGACGACAGTTAAAGAGGAAACAAATAACACACACTATAACCTTGTAAACAATTATGTAGTGATTTTAATACTGCAGGGCTTTGTTTGACTGTATTTTATGTTTTTGTAGTACAAATATACAAAATCACAATCGTTTCTGCAACTACAGGAGTGTAAGCTGCTACGGAGTCCTTACCTGTAAGATAAGATAATACTTTATTGATCTCACAATCACAGGTGGAAGCAACAATCCAAAAACGTAAAGAGTAAAGCCAATGTAACAATTAATAAAACCGCTGCTAGAAAAGGCAAAGTGCCTTGTTTGCGGTTGTCTGCGCTCTGGTTTGGGTCAGCGAAAGGCATTCCACACAGCCAGGCATTTCACCCCAGAGGGTAAACAATCCCGAAAATGCAAATGTTAAAATAAAAGAAACATAATGTTGGTCTTAAAATGAGTCATATTGCTCTGTGGGCTGCGTTCTACTTGTCCCTCTGGAGATGAATAAAAGTTTTTTGAATTCATATGTAAAAAAATAAGGTACAAAGAATAGGAAAAAAATCAAAATCGGGAAGTTGAAACTGTTCTGAGACAATAAATATGACTTTAGTTCAGTAACTTGGTTCATGTTTAAATTGGGAAGTTGAAACTGTTCTGAAGCAATAAATATGACTTTAGTTCAGTAACTTGGTTCATGTTTAAATCGGGAAGTTGAAACTGTTCTGAAGCAATAAATATGACTTTAGTCCAGTAACTTGGTTCATGTTTAAATCGGGAAGTTGAAACTGTTCTGAAACAATAAATATGACTTTAGTTCAGTAACTTGGTTCATGTTTAAATCAATTACAGGGTTTCCGCGGGGCATTAATAAGCATTAAAGGAAGTGTGCCAAAAATAAGGCCTTAAATGTCATTAAAAAGCATTAAATAGAAACTCAAAACTTCAAACTGGCATTAAATCAAAAGTTCTTGGGAAATAATTTGCTCAGTAGGACCAAATTATATTTTGTATAACCCTGCCTTATTGCTCAACTATTGTTTGTTTGTTTGGTTTAATTGGTTGGAACAGAGCGTGCACATGAAGAATGCATGTAAACACACCACTCCGGATTGTAGCCTTGGGCTAATTTCCATCCGTTGTCCCACATTCACACTCACAAACTCACTCTCATTCATCCTGGCCTATTGTACATGTTTTTAGTGGTAGGGGAAACCTACACAGACACGGGGAGAACATGCAAACTCCACACAGAAAGGCAGCATGGGCCGGGAATCAAACCCGGGACCTTCTTGCTGTGAGGCAAGAGCGCTATCCACTCTGCCACCGTGACGCCAATATTAACTAATATTACTGCTTCGTCAAAAATACAAAAAATAGGATCTAGACTAAAGTTTTGGCAGAAATTATACACTTTTTCTGTTGGAAAGTTGTCTGTTGTGTCAAATTTCTTATTGAATATGGAAATGAATAATACATATGCACCGATTTAGTATTTGGGCATTAACCTCTTAAGCCCTAGGCCTTTTTCTCCAAAAATCATTTCTTTACATCATAGGTGAACATGGCTAATCTTGGTGTCCACACATTTGGTAGAGTTTAGAGATGACGATGGAAGTGAAATAAAAATAAATTATGTTGTTTGACAATAAAATGAGGTTGTCATGGGTTTGAATGAATTTACGCCTGAAAAAAACACACACATTTTTCCGCAAAAAGGCCTTTTTCCTCCCTGTGGTGGAGCAAATAACAACAGAAATGGATAATCCCACATCAACTGTCACTAATTTGCAACTTTGGAATATTTTGCTGCGTAAAACACATACGTTAGTAACCAAGAATCCCCATTTTTGGGGTCTCTCGGTCTTAAGAGGTTAAAATGGCATTAAAAAGCATTACATTTGACTCTCTGCTACCTGCATAAGCCCTGAATAATGTCTCATTATTCTTTTTGTTCTGGTAAATCTATACAATAATAGGTCCGATGCAGCAAAAGGCCGACTGTCTTCTTTGCCAGTTTGTACACATTTCTTTGAAGGATTGCAAAAATATATATCGTCTGTATATCAATATCGAGATATTGAAATGTGTATTTGTCTATTTCACAGTAGTATTTTGTACTTTTACCACAGCCTCAGAAGCTTCAGTCACGTTTAAACATCACATTTGGTTCCAGCATGAATATAAAGAGATATTGTTTTTATTTCTTTACATAAAGTCCCTGATCGACTTTATTTTCTTCATAAGTTCAGGAAAAAATACCAAATTCATGGTTCAAAACACAACAACTGCAGGTTTTGCTGAAATTTTCTATACATTTTATTTCAGTTTTACACAAATTATTGCTCAAGTGGGTATTGTACAAATGGTTTCAAATCTTTAATGTGTACAAATGAGTCGTCTGCGTTCTGTAGAAAACCTCTTACATCATGCGTGGGTTTGTGTTTGATCTGAGCCTCCTCAAACAAAGTCAAATCAAAGTCCAGATAACGAGAACTGTCTGTCAATACGAGCGCAGTGCAGCCACAGCGCCACCGCCTGGACACACGCCAGATTACAGCACAGCGCCACCACCTGGACACACACAGGTTTACTGCCTAACCAACCATTCAATTGTTTTTTCAGATTGTAAAGGAACGGAGCTGGAGAGAAACGTGGACACCATCCGACTGATACGAGACTGTGTAGAAGGTAAGGAGACAAGGCTAGGAGGTAGGATTAAGAAGGAGGAGGCAGGGTTTGGGCCAAGGAGACATGGGGACTTAACCTCAGTTCTCTGATTGTGTTTCGGATCGGGACGTAACCCCAGTTCTCTGATTGTGTTTCGGATCAGGACGTAACCCCAGTTCTCTGATTGTGTTTCGGATCAGGACGTAACCCCAGTTCTCTGATTGTGTTTCAGATCAGGAGACTTAACCCCAGTTCTCTGATTGTGTTTCGGATCGGGACGTAACCCCAGTTCTCTGATTATGTTTCAGATCAGTTCTCTGATTATGTTTCCGATCGGGACGTAACCCCAGTTCTCTGATTGTGTTTCAGATCGGGACGTAACCCCAGTTCTCTGATTGTGTTTTGGATCGGGACGTAACCCCAGTTCTCTGATTGTGTTTCAGATCAGGATGTAACCCCAGTTCTCTGATTGTGTTTCAGGGAGGTGTGTTTATGGGAAAGGAGTGAACTATGGAGGAAACATGAACATCACTCAGTCTGGACGGGTCTGTCAGCGCTGGGCCGGCAGCTACCCTCATCCTATCATCAGGTAACCCCGCCCCTAATCGGGTAACTCCGCCCCTAATCTTGTAACTCCGCCCCTGATCAGGTCACGCTCTCCCCTCACAGCAGTTAGGGCTGCACAATGGGGCCTCATAGTCCCGCCCACCAGCTCATCTGTACACGCATGCCCCTCGGTGCCGGAAGTAATAATCTAGGGCTGGGCGATATGGACCAAAAGTCATATCCTGATATATTTAGGTTGAATCTCGATATACGATATATATCCC
>OMNZ01096876.1:0-19635 GCA_900303255.1 Lesueurigobius sanzi | reverse complement strand
GTTGGTGGTGGTCGGAGGGACCGTTGGCGCAGATGTGAGCAGCCTCGCTTCTGTCAGTCTACCCCAGGGGAAACTGTGGCTACAATAGTAGCTTACCACCATCAGCATGGAGTGAATGAGCCCCCCTCCCTTTCATGTGTGAAGCGCTTTGGGTGTGACTATGTCATATGAAAAGCGCTATACAAATAACATTCCCTTTCCCTATCCCTAATAATAAATATAATAGTACATACACATATACTACTAGAATACTTCCTGAGTAGCTTCAAATCCCTCTTCAGCACAATAACCCTGTAAGACTTCCTTTTGAAAAGGTTTTTGAAGTGATGAATGTCTGGACGTTCCTGAAGATTTTCTTTTAAACTATTCCACAGTTTCACTCCACAAACACAAGTTTTCGTTGTAGTTGTCCGTATAAGGGGTTGATTGAATGTTACATTGCCTCTCAAATTGTAGCACTCTTGTCTGTTGCTGAACATTTTTTGGAGATTGTATGGTAGCAAATTTGAATTTGCTTTAAACATTATTTGGGCTGTTTGAAGATTGACAAGATCGTTAAATTTAAGTATTTTAGATTGTAAAAATAGCCTATTTGTGTGTTCCCTATATGCTGCTTTATGTATAATTCTGACAGCTCTTTTTTGAAGAATGAAAACATGGTACAATGAAACAATGAGGTACTTTAGACAAAATATAATAATAAATATTACTGGCAACTTTACTTCAAATTCAAGGCCAGGTGGTCCATTTTGCACATTTTATAAAATTTGTGTTACATTTAGACTTCCAGGCTTTATATCATTGCTCTTATTTAAGACTTTCTACTGTAGAACTATCTTACACATTAAAAGTAAATAGTAAAAATACCTCAGTTCCTTAAAAGGAATTCTCCTCCAAACCCCCCTTATGTCATATATTATCCACCACACTAGCATTTGTTGAAAGTTGAGCTTTACTTAGACATGATTGGAAGGTTTGGCCCCAGGTCCTTTGACAAGGCCAACTTGCTACCCCTGTACCATGCTATTAAACAGTAGAGAGTCTAAAATTTCAAATGACCCTCAGCACCACCTGGAGAAACCCAAGCACCACCAATGGTACAATGACCACAGCTTGAGAACCGCAGGACTAGAGCTCAATTGAAATTGAAAATTGTGAAATGTCCTTTACCTATTTTATTAACCTCATGGATTGTGAATCACTGCATCCACTGAGAGAGAAGGAATTCAAACCATTCTACTGTATAAAATAATAAAACTATAATGGACTAATAATGGACTAGCACTGCGATCACCCACTGCTCCTGGCAAGTCCTGGCATCTTTGAAGCCTGGAGACAATACAGTATTTACCTTATCCTCACGTTATCAACGGGTAATTTATTTTTTTCAAACGTTACGCAACACCTTACCAAATCCATCTCAGCAGTGGATTGATTGAAAGCGCATTACTCTGGCTGCGGTTCAGACTATCCTTCTGTATTGGATTTTTTGCGACAGCGTGCCAAACCCTGCCATCCCAGCCGTGAAGTTAACTGTTAGCTGAGATCTTATTGGCACAATCTCATCTGTTTGCTCAGCTGGATCGCTCCTCCAGTGTACGCTCAAGCCACCAAAGCGACTGATTTACTGAAATTTAAAGACATTTTTCTAGTTTGCGTCACAGCTGGATAAATTATTTATTATACATTATTTTGCAATGAAATTTACAGATGGATTTACATAATTTGATACCTCTGTGCTTCAGAGCTGCATTAGTCAGATTGCCAGTTGTTGTTTCTTTTCATTTGGTAAAAAAAACAAATGCTAATAGTGTATGTGTGCATGATATGTTTTATTCTAGCTAGATTAGTTAGAGGAAAAATTCAATTGAAAAAAAAAATTACAAATTACCGTTGAAATCTTTAGGCAAGGCAAATTTATTTGTAGAGCACATTTTCATACAGACAGCTCAATAAATTTAACAAAAATGAACGAAAAAATTATAAAAAGCAATATAAGAATATGTGTAAAAATTGTACAAGAAATGTTTAAATGAGACACTAGTTGCTTTACTAAATAAAAATGTCTTCAATCCAGTTGACTGTGCAGTTTTAAGATCCTCCGGTAATTGATTCCATTGTTTTACTGTTTCTCCCAGCCTGGTCCTCACTCCGGGCACCTGTAGTAGACCACTCCCCTCTGATGTCAGGCTCCTGCTGGTGGTGTAAGGCAGTGGTTCCCAACCTTTTTTGTCTTCCGTACCCCTTGGGCCTTTTATTTATACTCCAAGTACCCCCTGCCTCGATGGTTTTGATGATTAGCTAGAAAATTAATGACTACAAGTTATATTTATCAGTAAAAAGGCTACGAAATATTCTCAAACTCTCACTCTTTACAGATAAATAGCTTTTCTTTGAACATATTAATCAAAAATACAATTGAATTTTATCTTATTTTGTATCTGAAATTATTCCAAGTACCCCCTTCTAAGCTCTCGCGTACCCCCAAGGGTACCCGTACCCCTGGTTGGGAAACACTGGTGTAAGGCAGTGGTTCCCAGCCTTTTTTGTCTTGCGTTCCCCTTGGGCCTTTTATTTATACTCCAAGTACCCCCTGCCTTGATGATTTTGATGATTTGTTAAAACGTGAATGACTAAAACTCCTATTTATCAGTAAAAAGGCTACTAAATATTCTCAAGCTGTCACTCATTACAGTTAAATGTTTTAAATAGCTTTTCTTTGAACATCATAATCAAAAATACTCAATTTGATCTTATTTTGTATCTGAAATTATTCCATGTACCCCCTTCTACGCTCTCGCGTACCCCCAAGGGTCCCTGTACCCTTGGTTGGGAAACACTGTTGTAAGGTACCAGCATCTCGGTCAGATACTCTGGTCCTGCTCCATGTAGACACTTATAGGTCAGTAGCAATACTTTAAAGTCAATTCTTTGTGTTTTTTGTTAGTACTCTTGCAGCAGCATTTTGAACCAGTTGAAGCTGTTTGATGGTGTTCTGTGTAAGTCCAGTTAAAAGTCCATTACAGTCCAGTCTGCTGCTGATAAATGAGTTTTTCCATGTCCGGTTTTGTTAAAAGGCCTCTAATCCTTGCAATGTTTTTGAGGTGGTAAAATGCTGACGTTGTGATTGCTTTGATGTGACTTTTAAAAGTTAAATCAGAATCAATTGAAATCCCAAAACTCAAAGTTGTTCTTTTTTGTTTCCAAAAGTAATAAGCTGTCTTTTTTCAGGTCAGTTTTGGACATCCAGTCACTGATATCCTCAATGCAGTCAGACCCATCTCTAGTGGACTGTCTTTGTCGGGCAAGAGCGCAGTATACATGTGTGTATCATCGGTGTAGTTGTGACAGGCGAGGTAGTCTTGAGAAATAATTTTACCAAGCAGAAGCATGTACAGATTAAATGAAAGCGGGCCCAGAATTGATCCTTGTGGAATTCCACATGTGGAAAATTGTAAGATTAATGGCAATTTGCTGTAACAAAATATTCCCTACCCTCCAGATATGATCGTATCCATTTTAACACTGTTCCTGACAAGCCAACCGTGAATTCAAGTCTATGCACATGATGTTGTGATCAACCATATCGAAGGCTGCACTTAGATCTTTAGTTGTACTTTTTTATTTGTTCACCCAAAGCGAAAAAAAAATGTCCAGAGCAGGGTGCGAAACCTATGAGTTTTCTAAAATTGGATTTAAAATAAGTTAGATAGGAACACATTTTTCCCCATTAAGAGAAAAAAATCTGTATCCCAACCTCAAATCCTCAAAAGGAAATGTTTTAATGTGGCAGCCCGAAGCCAATACAAACGAATAAACAGCAACGGACAGTTTGATTTACAGATTTAAATCCCAAAATGCGCGTGTTTATCTCACTCTGCATAACTTGTCCTTGTACGTGTGATAAAAATTTACGATGTGGGCTGTACTGTTGTCATTTGGCGCAGCTTTTGCTAACAGCCTCACCTCGCCGCGCTCACACACGGCTCATTCAGACACAGCACCATCACTCAGTCATTTGAGATCGGCGCGAGTGAAAAAGGAGAACGCGTTTTGACGAAGCTCCGCCAACAGCCGTAAAAGCTTCATTATATCTGACACGACGGTGAAGCGCTTTTCTGTGGGAACAAGTTCAGCGGCCATCTTTGAAAATCCTGTCTACTTACAACAGCAGATGATTTACAGTTTTACTTAAACCGAGGGAGCTCAGTGATTTAAGGTGAGACACTGAACAACAAGACTAAAACAACCCATTTCAGATGATGGCTTAAGAAATGTCGTCCTCTAATGTGTTTGAAAAGGCTTCGCCCCCATTGTATCAGGCAGCAAAAAGACTTAATGTAACGTAATCTAGGTTTTCAAATGGAAAATCCCACGAAAGAACGAACATAACCATAGCATAAGCTGTAGTGTAGCATGTAAGGGCCCTGAGATCTGGAATGAGATCGACAGTTCTGTAAAAGAATCACCTTCTCCCTATATACTTAAAAAGCATTTTAAGCTAAAACAATCTAGTTTATGCATAATATACTCCCATATGTCTGATGGGCCACACTCATATACTGTATTTTTGGTGTTTGGGGAACAGAAACTTAAGAGTTAAACCAAGAACCAAGACACATTATGTTTCTCTATTTGCATTTTTTTCTTTTCGATAAATGGAATTGTATAGATTGGAGAGAAAATGCCGTCCATAACAGGAAAAAAATAAGCCTGGCTGAAACAAATGTACAGTTGTGGCTAAAAGTTGACATGCCCTTTTAATCTTTTGGCCATTTTTCATAGAATATGAATGACAACACAAAAATCTTTTTTCCACTCATGTTTTTTGGGCATCATACTGTATCTGCTTTGTATATATTTAATTATTTATGTTTTGCTTATCATGCTGACATTTGGCTAATTCTGTGAAATTCAGATGCTCAAATAAAAAGATGTTAGTGGTCGTGCAAAGCCATTTATTGTCAAAGAACTGAGATTACTCTTTTGAAATCATAATGAAACAGAAACTACTCAAATGTCCCTGATCTAACGTTTGCATGACCTTCAACAACTGCCAGGAAAATTGTTCAAGAGCAAAGAAAAAGTAACTTCAGCTGAAATACAGGACTCTCTGACAAAATTAGATTCTCTGGAAAAGATTATGTTTGTTTCAAAATGCACAACATGTAAACTTTTGATCGGGGACATGCAGCTAGTTTCTAGTTGAAAAGCGTAAACAAACAGGACAATGCAAACACTAACCATGAGTGAAATAAAGGTTTTTGTGTTATCATTCATATCATATTGTATGAAATGCATAAGTTTACATGCCCTGACATTCTGCCAGGGCATGTAAACTTTGAGCACAACTGTAAGTGAAGTGAATAATGTGAAATGTTTTGTAAAATGAATAAGTAATCAATACCAAATACTCAAACATTAAATCATGCTGAAATTGTTGACCTATTTCCTGTATTCACTCACATTTACAGGTTCATTAATATGGATTGATTCAATCGTTGTAAGGAGTAGTGTGTGATGAAGTATGAACAGACAGAGTGGAATGCTTCTGCAGCAATATTCAGGTGCAATATGAGCTGATGGGGATTTCTTTGACAAGCTTTCCTCCATACATATAGAAATGTGGAAATTCACGAGTAAGGGGTCTGATAAGGTGAATGTAACGCTCAGGAAAGGGCTGCATTTTTGAGACGTTGTGGCGACACAGTGGCAGAGTGGTTAACATTCATACACAACAACATTTCTCTTGTTCGTTGTTAGAGAATATGTCCTTACATACCAATCCTCTCTTGGCGTCACACTGGAGCCTTACTGGTAACTTCTCAAATCTCCAAAAAAAACTTGTCTCTAAACCTGACAATTATAAAGTCCAATCATGATTATTGACCAAAGTTTACATTCCATGAAACTTCGATGAATACGCCCTGCCCAGCACTTCTACATTACACCAAGTACCACTAAAGTATTGGAGCCAGACTTTGTAAAATGTGCCTGGAATCTACTTGTTCCATGCTAAATTTGACATGACAAAAATCTTAACAGACACATTTCAGTTTGTTGTGAGATCGTCTGGGATTTGTTTGTTACTGGCGTGTGTATCGAGACTTGAATCTGCCTCCCCATCGCAGTTCATTCTGTCACGTTGTATCAGCTCAGCTCTGTGGCTCGCCCACACATGACAGAAGAGCTTTCCCGTGGTTCTCTGCAACTCTTTACCTCAGCGTTAGGCCCAGCCAGACTCCTGCTAATAATCCACAGCTGGATCCTGTCCTGCTGAAGGCTTTATTAATTGTGCTGGGTTCGTTTGCAAGAGTGGAATCCAAAAAGAAAAGTATCATATTAACTGTTGAAGGCAATGGCACTTGAGAAGGCCTTTGGAATAATTGTTTTCCACCACATTAGGCTTGATTTCTTGCACTATGCATTTACGAATCCATAGTTGTGAAGGTTTAACTGTTGTTGGCTCTTGGGCTAAATGATGCTAATGTCTCTCTAGCACTGGCGTTGCATTTAGTGTGATTGCGATTCGATTTTTATATATTTTCAATGATTCAGGTCACTTCAAATCGTTTTAACCCAACCAGGAGCAAATGGTCTAAAGGAGGCTTCTTAACAACCAAACTATCTATCTTTGTTCTTGTGACAGAGTGGTGTTCTGTCCTAGTTTGTTCTTGAGGCCTCATGTTTATGAGTCATATTTTAAAAGCAAATACCAGACAGAAACATAAGATTTTCTAAGTAAGAAGGCGTACCAATGTTTTGTAACACCAAGCGAGTGGCATAAGTGCACGGAGATGTGTTTTATGAAAAAACTGTGCTCTACTTTTGTGATTCACTCTTGTTTATATCAATGGACTTAGAGACTAAACACCACATTTAAATCCTCTCTCATCAATGGATAATATGGACAGAATTTTTGCAGATGTCATGTTTTCATCTCCACACTGTGGCACATTGTAAGACACAGGATATAAATGAATATATGATTAAAAGTTCTAGCTATTGGACAAGAGAAGCGTGAATGGAGTACACAGCCAATCACTGCACTCTTTGCGTGGCCACTGAGATGCCGACTCTACAAACCATATCAACCAATTTTTGCTCCACCGACCTCCTCCTACTCAATCAATGGTGTTGTTCTCACCAAAGACATGTGCCAAAAACTTGCGTAACCACTTCAGACAGGAAAGCGAGTTGAATTTGCCTTAATACAACATCAGCAGGTTTTAGCGATGCTCATACATGCTGCTAACATGGCTTTTACCTCCGCAACAACGGGGGAATTTAACTGAATGAGGTAAATCTGGACTAAAATAGACCTAAACAAACTAGCACTGCACTCGTCTCTGCTACGACTGATATCGCCAAGTAATTAAGAGTCCAGGACCAATGTCAAAGTTGTTTGCCCAGGATCAATGTTACAACCAGCCAATCAGGGGTCAGTCTTGCTAGATTAAGGGGAGGGACAGTCTGCTTTGAAAACTTACCATGTTGTGACAAAAATTAAGTTTAGGAACAGGGAATGGTCTGCTGTAATTTTGAATAGCTCTATGAGTTGGTTTGTCTGAAAATATATCTAAACCTAAACCTAGCCCTAACCCTAACCCTAACCTTAAAGATTTCCCTGTTCCTAAACTAAATTTTTGTCCCGAGCCGACCATCAAGCACAACTGACCCCTGATTGGCTGGCTGTAACATTGGTCCTGGGCAAACAACATGACATTGGCCCTGGACTCTTAATTACTTGGTATCAGGAGCATCCGTCTCTGCGCTGCTTAATTAAACTAAGTCAGAACCAGGACTAAACCAGACTAAACCAGGTCTGAATCAGGGCTGAACTATGTCCAACCTGGGATAAATCCTGGACTAAGACGCCACTAAACCAGGTCACAATATTTAAAAATATCTCTGTACGACCCACAACAGCTAATTCATTCCCAGTTCTAATCCCTCCAGCCATATTTTTGGCGGCGTTGACACATGATATATTGAGCTACATGCCAGTTCTTTGATTTTTTTTTTGCCACTCCTGGACCAACACCTCCAGTTTACTATAAGCACATATAGAGGTTGTTATTTTGCCCTTCAAAAAGCCAGTCCGCCTGACGTCATCTGTGAAAGCTGTGACAAGTAGCAGTCCCACTTCTCTACACAGTCGCGGCACATAACCGCGATGAAGTCACCTCCATAAAACTACACACTCCATTTACTTACGTGGAGAGAAAAGTCGCGCTGCTCAGTGTTAGGGCGACTCAGGAATATTGTGGGTAATTGGGCGAATCATTTCTGTTGTGGCAGCTATAAGGTCAAGCGAGGCCTTTACGGTTTCCCTGGTCATGCTTCAAGAGTTTGACACATTTCCAGTTCAAAACACGTCCACTGCAACTAGTGAAAGTTTTGATAAGATCCAGATACGACTAAAACAGTTTGAGTCAAACGGTAACACTTTAGATTACAACCCGCAGTTCCATGTGTCAGTGCAGGTAACAAGAAAGTAATTACACATGGAAGTACACGTGTTGCCTCTCGTTTCTTGTAGTTATAGATCATAGCTTCTCACTTTCGATTACAGCCTGCACTCATGTGTATTTATGCATTAGTTACGATGTACTTGTACTAGTTATTGAGTACACAGTTTGGGAGTGACAGCGAAGTTAAGACCTTTAGCTGGTATATTCTCCTCTGCCTGAGAGAGTTCTTTGTGCATTTCCATCTCAATGCCACCAGACACTCATTTGAGGACAGTGAAGTTAAGGTTTTGTCGAAAGAAAGTAGATGGTTTGAGAGAGGTGTCAAAGAGGCCATATTTGTTAAAAAAGAGAATCCAATGGAGGACTTACGCAGGTTTGAGTTAGATCCAGTCTATAACAACATACTGAGACAGAAACCAGTTTACAACAACAAACTTATACGATCTCAATGTCATGAGCCTGGACCACTGGGCGGAGCAGGGCCATTGGAAAGTTTCAACAACCTTAGAACTAAGGCCAGGGTGAGACAATAGATAGGTAACGAGCCCTATTAAGTATGAATAGGCTAAGATGTTTTCCACCCTTTGGTACCAAGAGAGGAGGGACTTAGAGGTTAACTCCTCCTTCTGGTTTGCTTTCAAGAGACCCACGAATGTGTTTAAGTCTTTATTCGCTGAGGATCGCTGAGATCGAAACGTCCGACACTTCAACTACAGAGTACAGATGAAGACTGAAGATGTGGCCTATGATGTGTACACCTTTGTTACACCTTATACACCTTTGTAACACCTGGTACACTTTTGTTACCATGCACTTTAATGTGTAATTACTTTCTTGTTACCTGTACCTACACATGGAACTGCGGGGCTGTAATCTAAAGTGTTACCAAATGAATTTCTCACATGCATAGCAAAAGTAACATCACTGTCAAATGTTGAATGCGTGAAAAGCTGATTTCATTCTTATTCAGCGCAGACTTTGTTTGTTTATTAAGATCCCCATTAGCCGTTGCCTTGACAATGGCTAGTCCTCCTGGGGTCTGATCATAATTTGAAAATCTTCCTCATGAATAATCATAAATGGTTCTAACAGAGGCTTTAAAAAAATGTTTTAATCCAGACTGGGTTGTGTAGAGTTTAGGATGTTTTGTATCTCATCCAACACATTTCATCGACTTGATGTAACCACTATTGTCCTGAACTGGGGTAAAGCTGATGGTCGGTGAGTCACTTACAGCTCATTAGCTTAACCATGATTCTGTCTTTAGCATCACCCTCACCCAAAGGTTTCTGCCAGTCATCATGGTATGTCAGAGCTCTGTGGGTGTGAGGCACACTTTAGTACACATGCTATGGACTCATCGCTCTCCCTCGCTCTATCCTTCTCTCTCCTCTCTCTCTCTGACACGGGGGGAAAAACTTACTGTGCGGTTTATTTGTTCTGGTTTGGTGTGGGTTCTCGCATGTCCTTGGCAGAGTCTTCGTACCTCCATGACAGCGGCCTGGATTCAGAGGATTATGGTGATATCATATACATGTGTGTTCCTCCATCCTGTGTGTGCGACCGTACCACCGCTGCAGCACTTCCCACTTTATGTTGGTATAGAGCGGGGTGACTGACATCGCGGTGCTGTGAAACTGCTGTGGTGGAGAAGCAGAGACGTTTAGCCAGGTTGAAATGCAACGATTGGACGAGGTGAGATGTGTTTCTGATGGTGATTAAAGGGAGTGGCACATTTCAAAAATGTTCGTTATTAGCATAGACATTATGCTTGCAGTTAAATATTCCGAACAAGTCCATGATCTCGAGAAGATTTCACAAATGATTACATAAAATGACATCTCGACAGCATGAGCCAGATTTAGTTAGAGCTATCTTGCTGGAGGATTAGCGCTTTGCTGGGAGTCAGAGGAGGGCAGCTTCTGTTTGGACATTACCTCGTGCAAATCGGTGTGCATATTTTTTTGTAGTTTGAACACCTAAATTGTAAATGTGCAAGGTTGATAATGCTGTATTTTGACACATGATTTTTGACAAACAAATGTAGATCTGTTTTAGGGGAGGGAAAGTTAGTTTATTCCAATGTGAGACAAACTGGACACAAAGTGCTCAGGAAGTCAGTACCACAAAGGTTTTTTGGGGAAGGTACTCTTTGGCGTTTGGGGAACAGAAACTTAAGAGAAAAACGAAGAACCAAGGCACTCCTCCCACATTATAATTCTCTATTTACATTTTCTAAAAAGCCTTTATTGTACTGGGCTGTTGTTGGTTTCTTCCACACGTATTGGCTCCAACAAGCCTTTTTATTGACGTGTTATTTCATCATGTCAATGTTCTGGTTTTGGGCCAGTTTGCTCTCTTAACATATCATTTTTCACATATCAATAAATAAATTGCCTAATCTTCGCAAGAAGGTGTTTTTTATTGTATTAATTTAAAGTTTCTCCATAGAACTATATGTGAAATTGTCAATTCAAAGGCCATGTTCTCAAAACACATTTTTCTCACAGCTTTCCACTTCAGCAGCACATATAGACACCAACATTTATTTATTTGAAGTTTCATTCAGAGGGATTTTTCAAAATCAATTTAGTCTGATTTATTTTATTTATTTGAACTCCAAAATCTTTTGAATTTTTACAGATTGTTTCACTAATAACTAGATTATTTAAAAACTAACCAAGACTAAAACTAATATGTCTTTGAAACGAATTCATCTACAAAATATAACCCTTCATTTAAACCTGGCTCTATCCATTATTGTTATTTGGTCATCAAAAAATAGGCAATTCTTACCATTTTTAAACATACAGTGCCTTGCTTTGTTATGAAAACAATAAATGAAAGAAAACCTGCTAGACAGATCACTTATCACAATTAAAGCATCTCTATATTATTATTTTTTCCCCTTTTCACCTGCAGGGCCTCGCCTTAAAGTGCTTAAAAAGTCTCTCTCCCTCTTTTATCACTCTCTCTGTCTGTCTTGCTGGTGTTCATCTTGTTTACGTTTCTCCTCTCTGGGAAAACGGCGCTGACCTTGTTCGAGGCGTCACAAGGCCCACAATTCATCTGGTGATCTGTGCAGAATGAATGAACGTCGCCGTGGGAGCCCATCCACTGACGGTTACACTAATGCTAAACTGCAGCCAGTCAAAGAGATTGACCTCCTCCAAACATGTGTTCACCATTACTCAGGCCGGAGTGGGAGAAGGGCTGTTACCAGAGCGAAGGGAAGAGGAGACAGAAACAAGAGGTGCCCTTCAACTATCATCAATGTAATTCACACAAACAGAGGGAAGCCTGCAGTGAGGAGTTGTTTCTCAGTTTACTCAATAAGCTGAGATGAAGACAGACAGAGATGAGAGCTCATGCACCTTGATTACATACAAGGAAAATAGCTTCAACAATTTCTTCAGAAACATAAACAAGATGAACACCAGCAAGATAGACAGAGAGAGGGATACAAGAGAGAAAGAGACTTTTCATGCACTTAAGGTGAGACACTGCAGGTGAATAGGGGAAAAAATAATAATATACAGTAGATATACTTTCACTGATATTAATATGAAAAAAAAGTATTGCAAGTATTCTTTCATTTAATGTTTTCGTAACAAAATAAGGCATTTTATGTTCAGTTCAGTTCAGTAATTTATTTCAAACCTGCATACAGTACCACCAACAATACATAACACAACAATACCAATACAAGATAAATAATAACAACAGATGCATAGTTTGAAAAGGGGATGTATGAAGCCAATGCTTTTATATTTCCAATCACCCCACTCACCATCACAAAACATTCAACACAACAACATGAAGACAAAGACAGGCCCGACCACTCTCCGACCCCACACCTTCTCCATCATCACGCTCTTCAGATGAAGGCATCAGTCTCCCTCTTCCATTGTTAAGAAAATGGCCAGAATTGCCTATTTTTTGATAGGGAAAGGGAATCTTGTTTTTATTACTTTCATATGACACAAGTCGTCCAAAATGCTAGGAAATGCGGGGGAAGTGTCGGCAGTGTGCGCTTGCAGGGGCCGGGATTTGAACAACTGATCTTCCGGTCATGAGACGACCCGCTCTACCATTTGCACCACTGCACACATTGATGACCAATTATTATTAATGGATAGAGCCAGGAATAAATTAATGGTTTTATTTAGTCACAGGGGGAGTTTGGATATTTGTTTTTGAATAATCTACTTACCGTGTTTTCTGGACTATAAGCCACACTGTTTCTCATAGTTTGGCTGGTCCTGTGACATATACTCAGGTGCGACTTATATATTAATTAATATGTTACATCAACATACTAGACAAGATGAAATGTTCTACGTCTCAGACTTTGTAAAATAAATTTACCCCCCAAAAAATGCGACTTGTTTTTTTTCCTTCTTCATTATGCAAAAGCTGGTGCGACTTATACTCTGGAGCGACTTATAGTCTGGAAAATACGGTATTAGTGAAAAAATCGGTAAAAAAGAAAAAGATTTTGGAGGTCAAAGCTCAATAAATGAGACTAAGAAACTGATATTTAAATATCCCTCTGAAAAAAACTTCAACTAAAAAAGACTGGAATATTTGGTGTGTACAAGTGGAAAGCAGTGCGAGGAAAATGCACATTCTTTTCATTTTTTATCATTTATTTCATCTGGAACAATAAAGCAGATTTCTTTAGCGCTGTCTTAGGACCCATCAGGCATCACAACTTGCTATCTAAATATTCATTCATTTATTTTTTGTATATTTCCCCCCCCGATACCTGTAGTACTGTATCTCTTTTTTTCAATACTACACTGGTATCGTTTGACATTACAGTAGCCAGCCTTAGATAGACATTTTCAGGATCAGATCTTTTTATTTTGACCTGGGATATCAGCTCTTGTTGCACCTCATATTGCCTGCTCCAAACACAGTAGTCATTTACAACAGGAAAAGCATCAGGCAACAATCACTATATGACCATGAATGATTTAAGAAAGCCAGGCAAAAAGTTAAAAAAAAGTTACAGATGAAATAATGTTATAAGATTACCTCAAATTGTAAAAAATCCTTTGCAACAGTCTATTGAGCCACTGGAGGCTCCTGTCATCAACATTTCACTAAACCCAGGACCATTCTGCAGTTCAACACCACACAGATGCATTGTTTTCTCAAAAACAGAACCCAAAGTGGGCTTCCCTCGTCAGCCGCTGAGAGAAACAATATTATTAGTAAATAGATGCGGTTTTGTCTTTGCGCACTCTTTCCGACCGCGTCTCGAGATCAGATATTCCATTAGATTTTCCGCGAAATGTGCTCTGTTGTAAATTAAAGGGTTTCATAAAGCACTTCCTGGGCTTTGCAATAGCTTTGGAACCGTTGGCCCCATGATGACTTCTTTGGCCTTTACCGTTGGATTTAAGGTTTCCTTTTTGACTCCGTAATCGAGTAGGAAAAAGCGCGGAAGACCCAGGGCGCGTTGACACAGATCGCCACAACGTGATCTACGAGATGGATGTAGTGGCAGAGAAAGACGCGGATCCCATTCCAGTTTTTTGAGCGGGGCGTAAAATATATTGGAGAATGGGTCATAAAAAACAGCTAACATCAGTTTCTAAATTCAAAACATGCCCTGGTCGTCAGCTGATGTTTCCACAGAGTGCTTGAGTGGATGATCGTGTTTTTAAAATATACTGCAAGTGCTTTTGGTGCCGGTTTGGACGGAGAGCTTATTCTTTGAGAAAACAGGATCAGGTTTAGCTTATTTCAGGTTCCAGTCCATGCACCAAGATAAAGCAAGGGGAGTATATTTGCAGAACACAATTCAAAGTGCTTCACGGTTGCATAAAGATACAAGAAGGAAAATAATTCAAGAAGTTTGAGCAGCATATCAACAGACAAGCTACAGGAAAGACAGAGAATACAGTGTTGATAATAAAAATAATACATTTTATTTGTATAGCGCTTTTCTAGACCCTCAAAGACGCTTCACAGGAAGTACAATTAAAATCAACAATAGTACAATTAAAATCGACAACAGCATCATAAAAGACAGAAAAAACATAGATGAGATGTTAAAAGCAATTTTGAACAGGTGGGTTTTGAGTTCTTTCTTGAAGGTGAGGAAGTCAGAGCACGGAAAGGTTTGGGGAGTGAGTTCCAGAGAGTTGGGGCGGCAATGGAGAAATAAATGGTAAATGGTCATTATGGAGGGCTTTAAATGTGGTGAAGAGGATCTTGAACTGTATGCGATGAAGGACAGGGAGCCAATGGAGGTCCTGAAGGACAGGGGTGATGTGTTGGCGAGAGTGAAAAGGGGTATGGGTGAGGAGGTGGGCAGCTGAGTTTTGGATGTAAATGCTCAAAAGGAGTAGGTAGAAGTTAAAACTAAATATGTTGTTGTTTGTGGTACAGTATATAGATAAATATGATCTTTAATTAAGACTTTTTTATGGATTTATACTGTTTATGTATAAAACCTGCTAAACCTTCCTAGGTCACCTTTTCAAGCATGTTCAGAAACATGTGATCCTTGTGATAGTTTAGCTGTTTGTATTTGAGTCTTTTATCAAGTCTTACTACTCCACGATATGTTTAAAATGCAACAACTTTTTAAATTACATGTTCGATTTTACATTTACATAGATGCCACTGTTTCACTTCCTCATGGTGATGCCATCAGACATTGCTGGAATTTCCCCAGACGTGCCCACATCTTCACATTCAGAAAACTTTATGTATCCCAGAAGGGCAATTAAGCTTGCATCTACTGTTGTGCTCATAAGTTTACATTCCCTGGAACAATGTTTGATTGTTTTTTGGCCATTTTTCAGAGAATATGAATGATAACGTTCTTTTAGTAAGACAGGAGGATTTTTTACCTGCTTGACTAGTTTCAACCACTTCCTAGACCACAGAGGCTGCTTATATGAATATACCAGTCAGCGGGGGAAGCTTGCGCCCCCTACTGACCGACACCTTCCCCAGGACGGCGTCCCAGGTATCAGAAAGGGTGTACGCTCCTTCGTCCCGGTTCATTGATGTTGGTGCACGTTTCCTGATCTCGATGGCTTCTCTGATCCAGCGCTGGTGCTTGTTACTTTCGGCACGGATGACCCTGGCTTTGTCCCAGTCCATATTGTGGGTCTCCCTCTTACAGTGATCGGATATGGCTGATTTGAGGTTTTCCTGTAGTGCTTGCTCTTTTATTGCTCTGCTTTGTCTGTTGGCTGTCTCCTTTTCACACTCCTTCAGGTGCTCCTTCTTCCTGTGGTCTTCGTCAAGTGGTTGAAACTAGTCAAGCAGGTAAACAAACCTCCTGTCTTACTAAAAGAAGGCTAAAAACTGTTTGAACTAAGAAGACGGTATGAACTTTTTCAAATGAATGATAACATAAACAAAAAACAAAAAAGCGGTTTACTCCTTTCAAATTTTAATGACAACATAAACTATCCAAATATCCCTGGTCAAAATTTTACATACTGTGTATCTTGAAACAAACACCCCTTTTTTCAGAGAGTCCTGTATTTCAGCTGAAGTTATTTATGGGTTTTTGTTTGCACCTGAACAATTTTCCTGCCAGTTGATGCTGATCATATAAACTTCTGATCAGGGTCATTTGAGTACTTTCATTATGATTCGAAAAGATTAAAACACAGTTGTTTGTTTCATTCATATTCTTTGAAAAGTTCGCCCAGGGAATGTAAACTTATTATCACAACTGTACGTTGTTCTCACCAACTACTGCCATGAAGAAGCTCCCTAGTTGCGGAATAAAATGTTTCCTCCTAGATGCTGTCTTGTTTCAATTTTACGACTTTACTAGTTGGACTTAACTATTTGGATGACGGAGAATTTCTATTATTTTTAGGTTTTCAGTTCAAATTTGGCACGGCACTAATTTAATTTATTATCATTTATTACACCAAAATCAAGAATAATATTATCAACATTATCAGGTGATATTTCTCCTCATGTTATACTTCCTAGAGCTGTCATAGATCTTAGTGGACACATAAAGAATAAAGATACGCTGTGTGTTTTTTCTTTAGAGGCACCATTACCATTAATAGTCCATAATGAGCCTGGGGCCTATTAAACACATGTATATATTTGCAGGCGACGTTTTTAACACCCAAAGTGCTGTACATTTTAATTGCTTACTTGATCATCAAACCCCGTATTCATTACCAGCTTAAAACAGCCGTCCTTTCTGGCCCAATGAAAAGCCCAGTATAGAATAAGCAGCGGCGCAGGGAGCTTCAAGTAGCAATGCAAATATACTGCAGTATTCTCAAACAACACGCCTCTGCCAACTATAACACGTCTATATTTATTTATGTATTTATGTGGATTTCCTGTACGCTCACGGAGATGTCAGAGCTATCTGAGGCCTGTTTGACCAACTCTGGCAGATTTTTTTCCCCCCCGGCTCATAATGATGCTGCTGTCTGTGGGCCAGGCTCCCCCACCCTTTACTACACACGTGGTCCCCCAAAAAAGACTTTAAATATCAAATTATAGAAAGGGCTTTTGGAACTCTCATAAGTGGGTGAACATGGGGATTAGCTTTGTCAAATGTTGGTAGGGAGGGAAAAAAAGTTAGTTAAAGTAAAGTTATAAACAGCGCAGCGTATATTCTAGTTCCAGCATTTCTGTATACAATAACACTCCAAAGAATATTCTAGCCATGAAGTAATAAAGGCTTTTTAGATTTTTTCTAACCCACCGAGTGCCTCAGTCTTTTCTTCAATGTACTTGCTTGATCTCCACTCTGAAGAGCACCTGGGTAAAATAAATTTATACCTGCGATAATAGACTCGTGCAGCAATCCAGTAACTTAACCAGAAGAATAACACTCCATCCCTTTCATAATAGAATAACATAATAATTATTATTATAAAATGTATTTTATTAAACTAAAATAGGTAACTCTTTTTCTCAAAGCTGAACTCAGTAACCTTTTCACTTTGAGGGTGGCAGTGGCTCAGTGGTAGACCCATAAACCCAATGGTTTACAGCAGTGTTTCCCAACCAGAGTGCGGAAGTCATCAGGGGAGCTGTGGAAATGTCCCGTGATTGGTGTATAGTGGTGTGGTAGGATAATTACCAACAACAAAGTAGCACACAGTCATGCTGCAAATGAGACAAATGGAGGGTTATTGATTATTGTGATGTATGTGTTTTTTGTGACATTTCGGTTTAGTGGGGTGCCTTGTGATTTTTGTTCTGTAAAAAGGGTGCCTTGGCTCAAAAAGGTTGAGAAACACTGGTTTACAGTTCAATCCCAGCTCCTTGTGCAGGACACTTAACCCACATTGTCGGCGTTGCTTGAGGGTTGTTCTACAGAATGGTTTTACTAACATGATTTCCTCTATGTCTTATGTCACTGTGCTGCAAGCGATGGCTGTAGTAGTAAGAGTACAGCAATTTGAGGCGTGATTGGAAAGAAAACTCTTCCCACTCTGAGAAAAACACTGGCACAGCTAGCATCTATCTAACAAACTTTTTGATGCAAGGGCCACACTGGGGTTTTGAACTTACCAGGTGGACCGGACCAGTCGCGGTACAGAGGTTCATGGGCGTTTCAAACAAGTACAATTCTCAAATAGATCACATATATTTTCAAAAGTCACAAAATAGCAGCAGGTATGATTTGTCTTTCTTTATATCGGTGAAAATAATGTGTTCACCTTTTTTAACCAATGCATATCAGGCTTGGTCACCACCTCTGATCTAACCATCTATCATAGATGGAAAATAGCATAAATATTTGCCTGTAAAATGAGATGTATTACAGTATTAGGGTCTCAAATCATATACTATATAAATGAATGCTGCGTGAGTGGAAAATGCGTAAATGACTTTGCTGCTGATCCGCTTTTGCACTTTTTCCGTTTTGCACATGAGCAGACCCTTGGTAAATGACCCTGTATGGTTCTTAATACCATTCAATAGGAGGCTGTGACATAGTTTGTTTATTTTCTTCACAAATAGTTTTGGAGTGACAGTGCTCAACGATATTGTGTCTTGTGGCAAGACACACTCACCGTTCATGTGTGATTTTTATGTCTCTGATTGGGGATTGTCAAAGGGGCTGTTCGCAGAGAATGGCAGCCACAAATCAACCAAGAAGCCCTGAGAAGACAGCTATAAAAACAGAAATAAAACCAAGCCAGCCCACCAAACTCCTAAACCTCCTATAGTTTCACATCCGTCTGTCCCTTATACATGTGACTAAAAAGTGCCCCTGTCTCCCAGCGCTCTATATGCCCCATGTGTGTACAGCTGAACAGTAGTGCGTTTATGTTGTTGAATAATCCTTAATCAACAATCCAAACCCAGGCAGAGTCTCTCATTATCCCAGGGAGCGTGCCAGCTTGGCTCACAGCGCTTGTGTATTTTAAACCGCTGCCAATGCAACTCTACCCAGACAGAGCTGCACAGACAAACTGCAGTCTACACAACACAGGGAGGAAACAGACAGAGCAGAAAAACAGAGGTGTATCCACGCGTCCTGCATGCATCATTTGAATATAATACTGGGCTATTGTGCCATGGCTGACTTATGCGCAGTGGGAGCATTGTGGAAAGTGCTGGGTGCTGCCATCTTTCTTCTATTAGAGGCTATAGACGGAGCTGCAGCTTCCCTCCAGGGGTTTAATTACACACAGAGCAGGAGGGGTGTGGTGCAGGGGATGGGGTGTCCGACAGTTGGCGCGCGGCATTAGAAACAAACACAAAATGCAAAATACTGTGCGCAGAAATCAGTTTTGTGACGGAAGTGGATGAGCTGTTGTCAGAACTGTCGTCTGACTGTGACAAGGCCAGTCTGACAGATCTGGCAGATCAGTCAAACTGGACATGTCCTCCCCTCTCAGTGCTCTCTAAAGAAGTGAATCCTTATGTGTAAAATTTGTCTTTTTATTCAATAATCAATCAAGTGTAGCTGGGTTAAACCTTTCTCAACCTACAGCCCCCGGGAAAACGTGCAGAAACATTTATTATTTATTTCATTCAGTTAAAACAAACAAATATAGCCTCCTTTAACAATGATAAAGAATGGAAAAACTTATAATATCTGCCCCCTATCGACACAAATACATTAACTGTTCAATTTAACCTCTTAAGCCCTAGGCCTTTTTCTCCAAAAATCATTTCTTTACATCATAGG
>OMNZ01096875.1:0-10381 GCA_900303255.1 Lesueurigobius sanzi | reverse complement strand
AAGCTACTTACAAGCTGGATTTACCATGTAGGTTAAGTGGAAACAACTGAGCATTTACCGCCATCTACTGGACTACACTGGTAATTGCTAGTTTTCTGCAGAAAAGCTGTGGCTTTTTTTTTGACGATTAAAGCTCACCTCGCGATTATCGTAATTGACCTTTTTCAATATCTAGATTTGATTAAAATTTGATTAATTGTCCAGCCCTACATCAATGTGTTACGTTAGCATACCGTACACCTGGGTTCTCCAACCAGTAGCTCGCCAGCCTTTCCGAGTAGCTCGCCAAAGGCTTTCTACATTTCTACACACTCTTCATGAGCAAAGTCGTTAATGTTATTGCAAACACATGTGACCTTTTGGCCTCCAGAAGCAAAAAGGCCTACTGTATTTTCGGTTAACTGAGTTGGCATTAGACCTTCTAACATCCTGTTATGTAAGCCCAGTTACTCAGCACATAAAGTTAATGCCGGATGAGTCGAACACATTCATCTGCATATACCCTCTACCGGCTGAAGCAGGAGGTCATGGTAGTTGATCCAGGCCCTTGTGTAAATGCACAGCTGTATGGCACCAGTCCAGCACCAGCATCTGCTGAGCGGCTGCATGTACGTGCGCGGCACATGCTAGCTAAGTTAGCACATGTGTGTCCAGATGGCCTCTTCTCCAGGAAGCTCCCGTGCTCTCTGGGATTTACTAACACAGATGGGAACAACATTACACGCAGCGGCTTTATTACATGTGTGTCATGGAGCGGAGATGGCATTTTGAGCATCTAACCGTCATAACAGGTGGGAATACTTTAAATAAACATGAAGATGTCACTCAAGGAGCCTTCAAAACACAGAAACACAGTATGCTCTTCTTCTCTTCTTATATTAATTAAAATACTTCACTGTCACTGGAGTGGGCTCAACATGGCCTGACACTTACTGTGGCTTATTGCATATCATATTATTATTATCACCCTACTACTGCTACTGCTATGGCTATTTTCTTCTTCTTCTTGTTATTTTGCTTTTTTCCATTGCTAGTTGCTCTCAATCTTTTCCTTTAATGTCTGTATTTGTTATTGTTGTTGTTATGTTGTACGTTCTTGTTCATGACGATTGTCTGTGAATGTCGTCCTGTTTCTTTTTCTTCTCTTCTTCCCTTTTTAATAGCCATTTTTGTATTTTAAGATTGAATTGTTGTTTTTGTACACAAGCAATTGCGATGCCGTCACTATAGGGGTGTGCTCTAAATATAGATACCTAGATATGTGTTGAAATAATTAAACAGAGATACAGAATCGATATCGTGGCTCTTAGTATCGTTCTTCCTAAAGGTGTTAGACGGCAGATTGGGGGGAAAAATCATGGAAAAATGTAAAATATTTTGTATTGAGAACCTTGAGATCAGTTCCACTGTGTCCGACCAATATTTTCTGGACACTTTATGTTGTAAGCATTTAACTAAAATGTACTTAATGTTCTTAATAAATTAAAGATAATACACTGAGTTCAGTTTTTTGAGTAAGTGGATATGTCCACGATTTACCAATGAGCCTTAGGTCCATGTTATCGAACAGTGTCAGATTGGAAGGCTCAAGCTGTATAGAGGTATGTATTGTATCACCAGGTTCTCAAAGGTGCACAGCCCTAGTCGTCATTTCCGGGGCTTTGATGGGCACCACCAATTTTTAACAGAATAAACATAGCTCATACTAATGTTTGAACATACAGTAGGCACAATAGACTTGAATGCTTTCCACACAAGTTCAATTTAGAAATCAGTTTCCTTCCTGTGAACTCCAAACTTGGTAGTAAATTATAAAGCCCCATGTCAATAGTTGAGCGTTTGTGATTTAGATCAGTGGTTCCCAACCTTTTTTGTCTTGCGTACCCCTTGGGCCTTTTATTTATACTCCAAGTACCCCATGCCTCGATGATTAGTTAGAAAGTGAATGAAACTAAAGATAAACTAAAAGATAAACTAAAACTCCCAATTATCAGTAAAAAGGCTACTAAATATTCTTTACAGTTAAATGTTTTCGATAGCTTGTCCTTGAACATAATAATCAAAGATACAATTCAACGTAATCTCATTTTGTATCTGAAATGATTCCAAGTACCCCCTTCGAAGCTCTCGTGTACCCCCAAGTGTCCCTGTACCTCTGGTTGGGAAACACTGATTTACATTACGTTTCCTTTAATTGCACACGGCCCTAAAACTGAAAATGTAACATCACTCTCCAGCTCACACATTCATACTCACATTCGTATGAGGGACGGTGTTCAGAGGGTGTGTCTGACTCTGACAGGGCTGTCTTTAACCCATGCAACAACACCACTGTTCATTCACAAACCCCGGCTCCACCAAACGTATTCATGGAACATTTCTACAAGGCGAGCTTACAGTACAGCCTTGTTAGTACGGCCACGGTGAAAAAAAAAAAGGCTCAATTTCCTGTCTTTATTAGCTGCTCAAACATGAATTCGGAATAGGGAAAAATAAGGTCTGTGTTGTGAATTTTTGAGGCGTGAGTGGAAAAATCCTGCCGCCATTTGAGACAACACACTCCCACACGCTCCATCAGTGCCTGTTTTATCTAATGCGGTATGATTCAGATCTCCTGTATATCACGCTGCCTTGTGCCTTGCTGTACCAGTCTGCAGATGGAGAACGGGCTAAGCTAAGGTCGCCTTTCGATTAGTGGGTGGTCTGTTTCACCCGAGACACTGCAGGTGAACAGGGAGGGGGAATTATATTGAGTGATATCAGTATGAAACTTTTGATGTGGATTCATTGCTGGCGTGAATAGCTTTCTGTCATTTTCAAGTATGAGGATGTAATGTGAGAATACAACATGGCCGGGCCAGCAAATCTTTCTGCTTATTGTAGCTTTAAGCACAAGACAGGAATGTCTGGAGTCTGAAGGTGCTACTGGGGCTGCACAACAGATCACAAACAATATCGTATCCCAATATTAGGTGTAGCCACAAAATATCTTCCATCTGACTGAGATTTTAACATTTTTTGCCAACACTCTCTAAAACCAAACATGCATGGAACTTATAAATGAGCAGAAGTTCAGTTTTAGTTATAACTTTCCTAATTTAGCACATTTTTTGGCCTTGGTTTGGTTCTGATTTAGTGTTTTTGGAGTCTTATTTTGATACAATGTACTGACAAGGCTATTACAACAGTTTATCTAATTCTTCCGCCTCAAAAACATAGCACGACACCTTCTCTGCTGCTCTTATTCATGCCTTCATTACGACTATTACAATAGCATTCTCTACGGTACACCATCCAAAACCCTCAGTAAACTACAATACATCCAAAACTCTGCTGCCCGCCTCCTCACCCACCTCATCTCCCCTGTCCTTCAGGACCTCCACTGGCTCCCTGTCCCTCAGCGCATACTAGTGCAAGATCCCCCTCATCACATTTAAAGCTGTCCATAATCTGGCCCCTTCATACCTCACCGACCTGCTCCACCACCACACTCCATCACCCTCCTCCGACTCCAACCTCCTGTCCCTCCCCTGTAGGACCGAGCTCCGAACCTGGGGAGACAGAGCCTTGTCCATTGTAGCTCACTCCCCAAACCTCCTCCGTGCCTGCTCTGACCTCCCACCTGTTCAAAATTGCTTTTAATAGCTAATGTATGATTTTTTTTTTGTCTTTTATGATGCTGTTGTTGATTTTAAATTGTACTTTGAGTGTCTAGAAAAGCGCTATGCAAATAAATGTATTATTAGTATAATTTATTATTACTATATGTTTTATGTTATGAGAGCAAACTGGCCCAAGACCTGAAATTTGAAAGAAAATTTACTTTTATATATATATTACGATGTTCTTCTTTACCGGCTTCATCTGCTAACTGCAAACTTCTTAAAGAAGAGGTAAAGAAGGTGAAGAAAAACATCATGTCTTTTAAGAAGACCATTGTAATATATTTTTGTACATGTATGTACAAGACAGTATGAACTTTTTCCTGCAGTGTCTCCCCTTAAGAATCAAGATGATGATGGCTGTCTCTGGTCTGAAAAGCTGCTGTAGCTAAACATCTGTGAGCTGCTGTTCTCATTATCACCTCTGTGTGTTATCTGCTCACATCCACTTCCTGTATCCATCACCCTCCACACCTCTCACACGTTTCTAACACTTTATTTTCTTTTAACAGGTTTGTACATTTTTACATCTTTTCAAGCAAATGCGGCTCTAGGTACAAGCTCTAGGAATCAAGATTGTCACTCATCATTTGAGATGATCCTTACAACTGCTCCACACAGGCCACTCCAAGGCTGGAGGATGGATGAATGCACAATACCAATTTGTCTATGGCACAATATATCAAAATAAAAATGTAATATTTTTCGGGCTCGCACTTTAACGCATTCAGTTTGATTAAAGATTGAAAGTCCTGAGCTGGAACTTTCCGCATACTTCTAGTACGCCTGTAAATCTGACGCACGCGCTACATCCGCTCACAACAGTAATGGAGGATAAAGACACTTCACTTGGCTAGTTTTTGCTTTAAATTACGCAAACTCGTCTTTCTTCTTCTTTTTAGCATGCTACAATGTTGTTCCCTCATCAGAAACATAGCTGGAGTTGCGTTTCAAGCTATTCGTGCACCATTAAGTAATCTCTGAATCTCTCCCCGGTGGATATTTTTCAGCAGCACATCAGCTCCTCTGCAACACTCCTCCTTTTCCGCCAAAGCTCCTCCTGCTGTACCTACCTCTCCATCTCTGGCGAGGCTTTATCCTTTCAAAAGCATTGGAGATGACCCGGCAAAAGGAATTTGTGAATTATTGAAGTTATTCCAGCCCCAAGTCCACCTTTCGGGGTCACTGTCACAAACATGCTAGAAAACAAGCAAGCTTATGAGTTCACAATAACAAAAAATATTGTTTGCTTTGTCAATGTATGGTTTACGATTAAAATGTGATAATTATGATTAATTAATTACAGACCCTATGATTTATTTGATGAAAAATTTGAATTATATGCAAATTAATTATATGCTTATTATATGCAAAAAGTCTTGGTTTCAGAACTGGACCTCATATAGTGACCAGCTGCTAGTGCTGAGTACCCTTTTGTCTTTTTTTTTTAAATCAGTACTTAACAGTGGTGGAAAGTAACAAAGTAAAAAGTACAAGTACAAGTACAAATTATAGGTACTTTTACTTTACTTAAGTACATTTTATGATGAAAACTTTTTACTTTTACTTCACTACATTTTAGAGCCTGTAGCTGTACTTTCTACTCCACTACATTTTGAAAATTGGGTTAAAAGTAAAAGTATTTTATTTTCAAAGTGACCTCTCTACAATGAACTGGTTTAGTCCTGGTCTAGTCCCGGTTTAGATCTAGTTTAGACCTGGTATAGTCCTTATTTAGACCTAGTTTAGTCTTTATTTAGACCTAGTTTAGATCTGGTTTAGACCTGGTTCGATTGAAATCATTAATAAAATTCTTAAAATATATTTTACTTTTTACTCTTTAAGTACATTTTACAGTGGATACATTTGTACTTTTACTTCCGTAGAAATGTAATCTGATACTTTTACTTTTACTTAAGTAAATTCTTGGTCCTGTATCTGCACTTTTACTTAAGTAAGAATATTGAGTACTTCTTCCACCACTGGTACTTAATCGATAATTTATTTGGTTTACAATACCAGTACCTGAACAATACTTTTTTCAATACCTATACTACTAAATTATTTGTCATCTACAACCATGAATATACAAGTAAACAACATTCTGCATTCATCTAAAGAGAAATATTTTTTGTTCCAGATGATGCTTGCCTCGTACCTTCATTTTTTTCGATACCATACTGGTATTTTTACCCAGTTCCAACTACTGTATATATTCTGAATACAGCATAAGTGCTTTTAACATGCAGTAAATGGCAATGAAATACACTATATTTACATTTCACTTTGCTAGGGCGGTTGCTATAAGAAAGTATTTTGAATAAAACAAATAAACCAACTGGAGTTTGATTTTCCAAACTATGGCTGAATAAACTGTGGTTATTTTTGGTTCAGTAGTTTTTACGGAGCTCCAACGACCATCAACATTGTAAATCAAGCATAGTGCTGCTCTGTGCTTCCCCCTTCCCTTTCTCCCTCTCCGCACTCTATCGTTTCTTTCTGTAACTCCTTTCCCCTTAAAGCACAAATCTCCATCCGTCTCTGCTCTGTAATTCAATCATGGGGCCGTCGGCAGCAGTCGGGCCGACTGAGTGAGTGATGATGTTTTGGGGAAAAGCTTCTCTCAATATTATCATTTCTAATACGACCCGCACTTAAACATGAAGAGCGCGATCAATAATACTTCATTGTGCTCCAACTCTCTGACTCAATAACGTCAATATTAACCACTTTTAACATATTTGATTATGAGAGACTCGCAAATCCAATTTTCAAATATGTCAGTTCCTACTAGTGCTATCATTCAAATTAAAACTCAGACAAGAACACACAAAAGGTGTCCAATTACAAAAAGAGCCAGTGGAGCATTTCACCCAAGAATACCAATACCAAGAACTGACCTCTCGTCAGACCAGGCTCAACCTTAGCATTACGAAACCTGCAATGTGACTTATTAGTTATGTCCAGTGTACATAAGAGATGTTTTTTTTCAAATAGTTTTATTGATAGATGCTAAGAGACACTTACTTTATTTTTACCAGTAGCTTTTTAAAGTGAATCTATTATCCTATTTCAGTATTATTACTACTGTTTGCAAACCTTTTTCTCTTCTTGATGGCACATTTCCTGACTTTTTGCACCCCCTTGTGTGATCCTGTCCAAAGAGCTGTTGTAACAAGTACATTTCTCCATTGTGAGATCAAAAAAGAACTATCTTATCTTATCTCCAAACCTCACCAGGAGCAGGACATCACCAGCTTGTTCCGATGATGCCGCTTAAGTGACGTCCCAGTTCACAGTTTCACGCTACCTCTGTGCCAGATGTCCCACTTTTTCACTAGTAGCACCGAACAGCGCGTTGAGGTACCTTTTTACTTGAAACCATGTGTGCGCCAAAATATATTGTAGTTTTCATAGCAACTGAACCCATTAAAAAGGTTTCTCACCTCACTGGCTTCAAACCGCAAATTCCCATTGTGTCCCAGTTGTTAATGAGGATAATCTGGTCACCCTATGTGCCTGTGTGTGTTTTGACATTTCCAATAGTTGAGTAGCTCTTGTAACATAGAAACATATATAGTCTGGAATGTTCCATAACATGGTTTTAAGTCACAAGAGGGACGTATATGTTTTAAAGGTACAAGCTAAAGAGCCAAGCTGTTAACAACAACATCACAATAACTTAACAATAATACTCCAATTGTTTGATTTGGTGCTTTTAGACACTTAAAGTTGCTTCACCATTTCATTCATTATTCATTCACTCTCCAATACTCGATGGTGATGATCTGCCCTGGGGTTGGGGTTTGGACTGATGAAGCAAAGGTGCCAATCTGCACCAACAGCATGTGTTTTTCTCAAGGACACTTGTAAGACAGTAGAGAGAGCTAGGATCAAAGCTCGGCCAATCAATTAGTCTGTGTATTTTCAATGTAGTACCTCTGAGTACTTACTTTTTTCATAAAGTCAGGAATTTTGAAAAACGCAGTCGCAGGTTTGTGATGAGGTGTCCGCATGGGCTAGATGATAAGAGCATTATTTCCTGTCTGCTGTGTTCTTAATTATTTTAATATTAAGGCTTATGGAAATGTACAGGTTTTTTTTTTGTGTTAATTTTGTGTTAAGCAGCAAACCTTATTCAGTCACATTATAGCCAGAGGCAGAATTTGGTATCATAGAATTTGCACTTTAATAAAGTTCATTCCAAAGCACTAAGCAGCTGTTGCTTGATCCTTTTTAACCAAAGTAATTCGTGGTGAGATTACTTTTGAAATAAAGTCATCAAAGATGGTACAAGATTACTTTTAGAAAGAGTAATCAGTAGATGAATAACTTTTATGGAGTAATCCCAACAACACTGTTTAGCACAGACAGAAGCATCCATCACATCCATTCTTTAGACAGAAGCACTATAACTATAAATAACTATGAATAACATAAAAGCAGACGATCACACTATGAGATCAGCTGGCACATCAAGCTGCCACAGTCCCCATTGAAAATGAACTTTGCCCTATCATTGTTGGATACTATGACCAGGCTGGAAGACCAGTCATGTATTGAATTGGGCGATGTTAATCACCCACTTGAAGTTCATGGAAGATGTCAAGACAATGCCCTAAATATGGAAGTGCTACTGATCTCAGCCACCACTATTGTTATGTTGTTACTTCCAGCACCATAGAAACTCCCAGGTCGCAGCCTCTGTAATCTGTGTAGCTTAACAATCTTAATTAAAGAGTTAAAATATTAGTAGTCTACGTGGCTTAGAGTTGATGAAGTATCACTGTTCATCCAACAAGCTTTCTCAGTTCACTTTTTTTTGCCTTGAAGTTTTACTACAATGGAGCACTCCTGGACATCCTTAATCAATGCTAACTCGGTGTGCATCCTCTGCCTGCTCCTTTGTCAATGTGCAGTGGTGTGGATGCGATCGTGTGCCGCACAGTCAAGATGGAGAGGGAGAGACAGCTGGACAGACAGCCAAATGTATCTCCAGCGCAGTATCTGGCAGGCATAAGCACTCAGCGCTGAAAAAGGATGACAGCACAACGCCACGGGCTCGGCATTTTACTGATGCAACGCAAACAGCAGCGCTCACAATGAATACGCGCACACACAAAAAGAATGTATGCAAGGACTACTAGAAACGTGAGGTCACACGTGGGGCAGATGTTATGGAAGCACTTCACTTTACGGCGCAGTAATAGCATGGCAATAGGACAGAAATACCTAAAAGTGTAATAACATGGTGCTTCTATGGAAACTCAACACACTCTTGTACTGTATTTTATCGTCATATTATTAACACAACCCTTACCTGGGATAAAGACAATGAGTTACCACCGTACAGTAGGGCTGGGCGATTATGAAAAAAAAATAATCTTGATTATTTTCCCCATATTGAACAATTTCGATTTTCGATTTGATTTTTGTCTAAATAAGTAAAAATAAATAAATAAATACGGCCTTATTTATGGTAGCGGTAGCAGATTGCGGGGCAAGGCCTGATCCTGCTACATCACTGCTAAACTGCGTGCTAACTGCTAACTTTCACAGTAGCTCCTCCCACACAGTAGCTACACAACAAGGCAGCACACCTCTCACATGGCCAGCGACAAAACAAAAAACATGTGCAGAGATCGCACAAAAGTGAAAGTGTTTGAAGAAATGACGCAAGATTACAACAGCTAGCGTTAGCTTAAGTTTACTAACAATTGTTAGCCTAGCCTACCTTTTCCATTGGAGTAGAAATCCTAAAGAAATGCTCATGTTCCTTAGTGCTCCAATATTTGGGGCAGAAAATACTGATCATTTTTTCACCATCAGCACGAAGCTACTTACAAGCTGGATTTACCATGTAGGTTAAGTGGAAACAACTGAGCATTTACTGCTTTCTTCATAAGACCCACGGGCAGTCAGGTTTGCTCAGTGCTGACGAAGTTCTTTGGATGAAGAACGAAACGTCCTACACTTCAACTACAGATGAAGACTGAAGAATCTTTGCAGGCGATGGACAACCCCTGTACGACTGAGAACTTACACAGACTCTTAAACCATACAATTTGAAATGTATTTGATTTGCAAGGATATAAATTTGAAGTAGTTTACCCGAGTTGAAAGTACTTATCTTTAAATTGTTTGCATTCATTTTAATCCCTATTTTAATTAAGTATTTTTCCACTTGTTGCTTCTCCACTGTGAACCTTTCGTCCTGGTCTTTCGTCTGTATTTTTTACATTGTTTCTGAGCTGCTCTAAATGAATTGCCCCTAGTGGGATAAATAAAGTTATCTGAATCTGAATCTATTATTATATTAAAATAATGCATACAAAAATAAATGTTAACAGGCATAAACCTAAGCTTAAGTAAACTAAAATAGCCTATCCGTAAACCATGAACTCCATTTTATTGTTAAATAGCATGCTACATGGTTAGCTTTGTTGCCAACTGTTCAGTTATAACAAAGGTCAAGTGTAATTGGTTTCCTTGTTTATCTGTGAGGCACTTCAATAAATCGATTAAGTCTGACTCCTGATATAGAGGCCCTGGAAAAAATCATTTTATTCTCTTTTTATTTTATTTGACATTTATTTAACCTAGAAAGACCCAACACTGAGGCTGTGTCCGAATGTCCACACTATTCCCTATATAGTACACTATATAGTAGATACGCCATTTTCTAGGGGTGTCCGAATGTCCAGAGAAAAAAAAGTAAT
>OMNZ01096871.1:0-16361 GCA_900303255.1 Lesueurigobius sanzi | reverse complement strand
GAGGAATTGGAAGACCACAGGCACAGTTCTACTTGAGGCCCGAAGTGGCAGACCAAGGAAAATCTCAGATAAACGGAGGCGCAGGATGGTGAGAACAGTCACAGTCAACCCACAGAACAGCTCCAAAGACCTACAACAATATCTTGCTGCAGATGGTGTCACTGTGCATCGTTCAACTATGCAGCGCACTTTACACAAGGAGATGCTGTATGGGACATGCGGAAAAAGCCTTTTCTCTGCATACGCCACAAACGGGGTCACTTGAGGTTTGCTAAAGCACATTTGGACAAGCCAGCTTCATTTTGGAATAAGATGCTGTGGACTGATGAAACTATAATAGTTATTTGGGCATAACCAGGGGCGTTATGCATGGCGGAAAAAGAACACAGCATTCCAAGAAAAACACTTGCTACCTACAGTAAAATTTGGTGGTGGTTCGATCATGCTGTGGGGCTGTGTGGCCAGTGCAGGGACTGGAAATCTGGGAGGGGCCCATGGATTCCACTCAATATCAGCAGATTCTGGAGAACAATGTCCAGGAATCAGTGACAAAGTTGAAGTTGTGCCGGGGCTGGATCTTTCAACAACACAACGACCCTAAACACTGCTCAAAATCTACTAAGGCATTCAATATATTTAACTGGGATTTTTTATCCAAACAACCAATGATTTATAAAGGAAAATCATGAACATTTACAGGGGTGCCCAAACTTTTTCATACCACTGTATCTGGACCGACGGGAAACGTCGGGATCTCTCTGGCGTCAGCCGTGGTGTGACCGTACGGAGTGGGTACTGGGGATTGAACAGTGTGGAGAGCAGAGGGAAGGAGTGGGGCTCGAGCGAGCAGGGAACTGTGGGCAGGAGGAGCGGGGAATGCAGGGGGAAGTGGGGCTCGAGCGTGAAATCCGGTCCGTGCCTCGCGCTGTAGCAAGTGATGTTTGTCAGCAAAGACACATTCATTATTCCTGCAGGATTAACCTCTTTTCGGCATAATGTCCAGTAACAGGTCATTTGTCTGGCTGTAGCCACGCAGCGCCCAGTAAGAAAGGCTGAGTGAGAATCACGTGATCATGCCCGATCAATAAGTGTTATATATTAATATTTAAAAATGTGTGTGTCAAAATGCTTGAACTCAGTTCACATTGATTGTAATATCAACAACAGCAATAATAATATAATCATTTTGATTATAAATAGCCTAATTAAAAAAAAAGTTAAAAAAAATAATAAATCCAACATGTGGCCACGCCCCCTTTTAGCCGACTAATCGCTGCTCAGGGCATGTTTTTTAGTCGAGCCCTAGTTTCTAATGATCTTATTACGTTGTGTCTGTTGTATGAATGGGGAAACGAGGCGCACGGGCATTACTCCGAGCTCCATGCGTTCATCACTGGCCGCATACACAAAGTTCTGTAACTCTTGCTCATCGTTCTCATTGAATTAAAAGGCAGTTTTTGTCAAGTGCATTAAAAACAACAGCACAAATACTGTGCAATGTCAATGTGGTGCCCCTCGAAGCACTTGGTGCCCCACGCATAGCGCGTTACCAGCGTATAGGAAGCGGCGGCGCTGTTCACAGAGATGGTCACAAAGCGTTTAACAATTTTTCATTCACTCCATAAGCTACATGTGTAGCCACAGCTGCCCTTTGGTGCAGACTAACAGGAGCACACAAACAGACTTCATACATTCTTGCCTATCGTGCATGTTTTTAGTGGAAGGGGAATCCGCCACAGAAAGGCTTCGTCCTTCCCTGGATAGAACCCGGGACCTTCTTGCTGTGAGGCACAAGCCCTAACCAATGCTCCACCATGCTGCCTATTGTCCATGTTCTTATCACAATGACAATTGTAAAAAATCCTTACTGTGTGACCAACATTAACTGCAAAATAAAAGAAAAAAAGAAAAGAAAACTTTTCCTTATTCAAAGAAGGGAGTGATCCTCTGTGCAGCGCTACAGTAATTGCTGGACGGAGTGTTGTGCCACCTTGTGCATGCTAAAAAGTGTGCAGGTTTTGCATGTGCCAGTAGCAGAGTAGGTCCTACTGTTGTCTGACTGATGAACAAACAGTTGGGCCATTCCCTAATCCCACGAGTTTTAGGCACACGTACACAACACACACACGCCAAGTCCCACTGTGTGTGTGAACAAACAGAGGATGAAAGGCAAGACAGCGAGGGGAAGAGCCCATATAAAAGCTGCTGTTTTATTAATGAACCTGGAAACAGGCTTGGGATTCTCAGGGTCTGAGTGTGCGCCGCGACTGGACTGACACACAAACACACACAGTCTAATAAATTCACCCTAATTCATTCTTTCTTTTCTCTGGGGAAAAGCCAGCAGTTTGCTTGATCCAAGGAAGCTTCATGTTACCTCCACTAAATAATTGATGCTCTCTCTTTCTATCTGATGCTCTGTCTTTCTGGTCTGTACGTAACAGACTGTTTTTTTTTCTTGTTTCATTTTGCAGATTTTCTTTAACTATATTTCTGTTTGGGTGAAATGTGTTGCTTTGTTTTTAACACATGTACGAAACACTATTTGAAATTCTGTAAAGTTTGGCAGTAAAAATAATTTTACTCACCTGCTTTCCAGTGTGTATATGCACTAACATTGAGTTAGCTTCATTGATTAATTAGAAAAAATAAACGTAATGGAGATCCTTGATTGAATACAGGTAGGTTGCCTGACCAGCCAGGCAGTCTTTTCTTATTATATACAAGTACCTCTGGAATCTTCTTCAGAAAAGCAAAAGCACATGGTCAGTCAGTATCAAAACAAACATATATATAATATTTCGTCATTTTAGTCACAGTAATATTTTTTCTGACTAAAATTAGACTAAAACTAAATTAAAGTTAGTTCATGAGACTAAAATTCTGACTAAAATCTCCAGATATTTTTGTCTAAAAAAAAGACTTAATGAAAATGAAAAGAAGGGACTAAAACGATCCAGACTTCAGTGAAGGAACAGCTCTGTGTTTGTTCATGTGGGAGACGCTTCATGAAGCAGAGAATATTATTAAATATGTTTGAAAACTATAACATAAGTGTGAAGTTTACTAATTAAATTTACGTGGAATTTTTGTTGACTAAAACTAACCAGATTTTTTTTTTTTTTTACTAAATCTTGACGTTAAATTCCATTTTCGTCAAAGGACTAAGACTAAAACTAAATAAAACATTTCTGTCAAAATTAACACTAGTCTGAAGTACAAAAGTAAAAGAAGTAAAAAGAGCGAGCAATGCTTCCCCAATCTTTCCCAAATCAACAGACGAACAACCAGGCACTATTACAGTAATTAGAGTTGAAAGAAGTTATAAAGTTGGCTCGGCTTTCGCATTTGAGTGACGCACTACAAATAAGTGGCTGTGATTGGACAGTCCTGAAATCGGCAAGTTCTGCAGCAGCATGGCGCTCATCCTTCTCAACACACAGGGCGCTCCATCTCATTCACATCTAAGTTCCTGAAAGCTAAGAAGATCAAGGTGCTCTAGGATTGGCCAGCCCACTCTCCAAACATGAACATTATTGAGCATGTCTGGGGTAAGATGAAGGAGGAGGTTCTGAAGATGAAACCAACATATCTCGATGAGTCCTGAAGACTGCTTTCTTTGCCATTCCAGATGACTTCATCAATTGGTTATTTGAGTCATTGCCAAGATGTATGGATGCAGTCCTCCAAGCTCATGGAAGTCAGGCACATTTTTTTCTTTTTCCCAAGGCACAATGACTTTATGTTCTAATGTTATTGTAACTTTTTACGCGTTAAAAATAAAGTACATGTATAATGTCAACATTATTTTTGTATGGGATAAGACTTATGTCCAAGCATAAGTCTTTCTTATGCTTCTGTCTAAATTAAATTATAAGACTCAATGGATGATACAAAACTTTCTTTTAGTATTATAAACATTATCTAGAGGTTTTTTTTTTTTTTTTCATTATAAGCCATTTCTGATTTCAATTGATCAACGACAAGTCGAGTTATTATTTGTTATTCCGACAACTTGGATACGTGGCAAGACTTTCGTCAGGAGCTATATCTTGGTAGTAGTGTAGCAATAATTTGTCACAAAATGACACAAAAATCAGTATGAGAACATGGCTGAACAGACTATCCCAAATGCAAATGTATAGAAGTATTTTTTTTTTGTTTGTTTTCCAGGCCTTTTTGCTTTGAGACTAAGAGACTTGAGTCAAGTCTGTAATCCGGCCATCAGAGAGTGTTCCTGGGGCACACGCCGACACACACGTTGTTATCAGCCTGCCCAGTGAACCATTATGATGTGTGTGTGCGCTGATGAGGGGATACCAGTTGTCCCATGACAGAGGTAATCCTGTTCAGTGGCAAGACTGGATATCCCGACTGGAGCAGGAGTGTATCCCATAGCAGCAGGTCAGAGAGCTCAAATCTACTGTCTCTTAAGAACTCCTCTAGTATTACCAGTGTGACTAGCATTAGCCAGTGCTAGTATTTGTATTAGTCCTGATTTGTTCAGTAACGTACGATCACTGAAATGATTACAGTATGAGCCAGATAAAGTAACAACAAGAAACTGATCAAATTTCAGAATGCAGATACTTCAGTCATTGCTATTCATTTTTTTTTTTTTTTTATTTCTTGTACTTTTAACACATTGAGTGCGCTGTTTTCGGAAGTTATCCGTAGAGTGCCAGCAATCTAGACCATTTTTAATGAAGTTTGTAGCACCACAGCGAATTCTATATTATAGCTATGGACACATACTGTGGCTCGTTTGAAAGGTAAAATTGAATATACTTTATTGATCTCACAGAGGAGAAATTCAGACACTCTAGGCGAGACTCTAGGCTCTCAGTGGGTGAAAACCGTTTATTTCTACATGCCTCGGTTCCTGAGAAATCCCAAGCTTAAACATAGTCTGGTTTTCATCAAAATTGCCGTTTTTCTTTTTTCTTTTCTAGAAACGGAGATATTGCATTATGAAACATGTGCCGTTTGAGCCTGTCACGCTTCTGATACTTACATTTCGGGGTCAAAGGGCTTGTGTAAGGTGTCCTGAAGTGTATGATTGGACACAATGCAGCAATAACAATCAAATGCCGCGTTGTAATAAAATGCCCAGATGAAATGTCCAGATCGTGACTTTTTTTTGATCGTCATTTATTTCAATTCTGTTCATCACAGAGCTCCCAAAATCACACATAAGGTGTGTTAGACTGTATAGTTTTGTAATAAAAATAAATAAAATACTGTTAATTACAGTAGTTTGAGTAATGGAAATTGGTAGATTGTATTTTTTATTTTTTTTTATACAGTGTGGCTGCAATCAAATCAAAATCACATGTTTAGTTTAGCAATTAGTTTTAGCAATAAGCACATATCAAAGACACTATCCTAGACTTTCAGACAATAAAAAAGGTGTATGTACAGTACATATCAAATTGCTAGTTCTGGTCCAACACATTCCTAACCCGAATGCATTTCTAACTTCCCAATTGTTCACAGGAATGAGTTTATACGTTTCACAACTTTAAGGATCTAATACTGTCACCGTAATGTAAATAAAAACAAGCCTGCTCATGATTGACACAAATTTGAGTCGACTACAGGGAAAAAAATCAGGTGTAGGGCCTTTAATACAACACATGCTATTGGCATATAACAGCATCATATTTTATTCATACTTAAGAGCTGCTTGGAAGATGATTTTCTAAGATTAGGTTGAGTGTGAGTCTCTTGTGTGTTGGTAGCTACTGTGTCTGTTTTTCACTGTCCCAGCAGGAGGCTAATAGAATGGCTTTGTTGGTATAAAGGAATTACTAGCCTTCTTTGCCAAAATCAACTCATAATCTGCTTTACTGGCACAGTGAGGCACACGACTAAATTACTTCAAGCACCTATCAAAGCATACACATATACCAGGAATGATTGTACAAAATTTACCTAAAGAAACACTTCTCACGGGAAGAAAGTGACATGAATGGAATACATGGCGATACAATATGAATGGATGGGGAAAGAGGTGAGGTGCAGAGACAGTGTGAGGAGGAGGGGGGCACCAGGGGAAGGGCGCGAGTACGGGATGGGAGCGATGAGATGCTCCAGGGTTATCAGCGATTAACAGTTCCACCCTATAGAGCGTTGGATTGGACTTCAAAGAAACAACTGTTTTTGTTTTTAGGCCTAGTGAAACCCTGTCGGTGATGTGGCATTTACACACAAACAAATTAGTCCAATTAAAATTCAGCGATTGCGAGAAATGTACGAGGCAAGATGGAAGAGATTGAGTTGTTGAGGAGGGTTGGGAAATGCAGCTGACAGGATAAGGTTCAAAACTGAGCTCTCAGATGAGGCAATATTGCTCTGGTGTAGATTCAGGGCCTGCAGTCTCACTGGGTTTAGAAAAATTACAGTTTTGAGGTAAAGTCTTCTGCAATTTTGCACTACAAACAAACCAGTGTTAGCGAAATGGAATAGAGCTAATGGAAATGTATGCACATATTTTGTTCTAAAATTGATTCTCCGCTACTCAGCAAAAACCTTTAAATTGTTTGCACACATTTGTCATATACCTGTAAGAAGTATAGGGCCATAAATAAATAAATAAAAAGTAAAGAGGGAACCGGTGTATGATCTGAGAGAAGAGGAGATGAGAACAATGGCTTTAAGTCTTGACAAACACTTAGCTGAGGCCTTTAGACTGACACTTGGGAGCAGACACGTCTGCCTGCATACCAATGGCAAACTCTGTCGCTCCCCATCCAACTCACAGCCTTTTGATGTTCTACTCAGAGATAGTGTGTGGAGGTGAACAGCTATGGTAGGTACAGCAAAGAGGTCTGATGAGCAGGAAGAAAGAAAGAAAGAAAACGCTCCCTTGCATAATAAAGAATGAATTTTGTGCGGAAATAATAATGAATGTTCATTTATCTTTCTCTCCTCCTATTTGTTACCAAACAGTTGTAACTTGTCCTTCACTGGAAAATAGTTAGTGCCCTTTGTTGCAAACAAAAATGTTCATGATATATAAAACACCACTGCTGCAATTATGACTTTTTTATTTGGTAAAATGTACATGATCATGTTTTAGCCTAGATAGCTATACTGTCAAAAATGAAAGTTAAAGAGAGGCTAACAGGGAGTGCTAGAGGCTTTCTCCACCTACACCCAAAATTTAAAAATCGCTGTGAAAGGAACGTGTCTGGAGGTTTTGGGGTGACGTGCATGTGTGGGCGGAGTCTGGGCTGGCTAATATGAAGAACACTAAATTAATACAACTAATGCTCTCAGATGGTCTATGCTAAATGCAACTAATCTAACACTAACAGCTAAACCTAAAACTATTGAAGAATTAAGTCACTGACAAATAATTATTTATACAACAAAAAGCTGTGCTAACTATTCTAACTAAATGCTATGCTTATGAATTGCATTGCTGACATAGGCAAATCTTTGCAAACGTTACGGATACCGCCAGAGCCAATTGCAATGGATCATTCTAATTCTAATGCGCTACACTCATTTAGCACAGTAGCACCCAGTGGTTAGCGCTTGTTCGATCCCGGGCCAGGACGGGGCCTTTCTGTGTGGAGTTTGCCTGTTCTCCCCGTGTCTGCGTAGGTTTCCTCCGGGTGCTCCGGTTTCCCCTACCACTAAAACATGTACAATAGATCAGGATGTTTGTGTAGGTTCTCAGTCGTACAGGAGTTGTCCATTGTAGGCAAAAATTCTTCAGTCTTCATCTGTACTCTGTAGAGAGTACAGATGAAGTACAGAGTACAGATGAAGACTGAAGAATTTTTGCCTACAATAGATCAGGATGAATGAGAGTGAGTTTATGAGTGTGAATGTTGGACAACCGATGGAATTTAGTCCAAGGCTACCTGAAGAGGGCACCACACAGACGGTTTTAGGCACAAAAGTAGTATCTTGAACAAGTTCACACTAAAATGTCAAAAATAATGTCAGGGACAAGTAGACAACACTATTTTTGACACCTATTTAGAAAACATGATGTTGGACTATACCCAATTTTTTCCAAGTAGTGGAATGAAATTAGTTTTTTCCTTCTGCAATGAGGTATATTGCAACCTCAGACATTTCTTTAAATAATACTGTGCATCTACATATAAAGCATTTCTTGTCGATTTCATGGTTTGCTGGCTAGTTTTCTAGCATGTCTGTGACTATGACCCAAAAAAGTGACCCCGCCAGTTGTGAAATGTTCTTATAAACTCATCTCTAAGAAGAAAGAGGATTTTAGAAATGTGTGAGGAAAGTTAGGAATGTGTTTGGACCACGACTATCAATTCATTTTATCAGCTCCCACTTTCATTATTTGTAATTTAAAAATCGGGTATAGTGCCTTTAAGTTGCTCTTTAAGCTTTAAAGTCTTATTCATGCTGAGTAAAGCATGCTTTTTACACTCAAAATAACAGGAAAAACAATGGTAAAATAGCATATACACTGCTGTCAGTGAACTAGGTGGACACAGGCGTTATAATCTACTGTACTCTGATCCGCTCACACATCTGCTGGCACTATACCAGACCTTATCTTCTCAGAATGAGCCAGACTCATCCAAGTTACCCAGCTCCCTTAAGTGTGTTCTTGCCTGTGTGCACTGGGAGAAATTATTAATTACCAGTCTAATGAGCGCAAAGCTGAGTTCTGCTTCATTGCGCTCTAGCCGTCATGTGGATGTTTGTGTTTTTGTGCCACAGCGACAGGGGGTCTCATCACAGCGGCTTCTTAAACTTTGGGTGCTCTCACATGTGCTAATATGCTCACTCACTATTTCACACCTAATAACTCATATGGCTGTTGAAAAGGTGCTGAAAAACAAAAGGTGATAAGTGAATAGTTAGTAGCAAGACGTCTAGCTTAAAGATACACTGCGTAATGTTTCACCCAATTAATATAATAAAGTAGAAGCATTTATTTTATTACATATATTTATTTATCTTTGAAAAATACCTAAAAATTACCAACCATGTATTTGCTGTGAGCGGCTCTCCTCTCCTAAAACTTGTAACTTCACTGGGAGCGGGGACGTCTCCAGCTCGCCTCCATGGAGACAAATATGAGGTTAGGTCCTCATCTAAATCCATTCTTTGATTACCCACTGCAAAAAATATAATGTTCTGTGTCTAGTTGTTCATTAGGAGCTTGTTTGTAAATAGCATTTAGTTTTTACATGTAGTGGGAATGTTGCACCTAATTTATTATATGGAATTGCCTGTACCACTGTATTAGGGCCCCAAATCTGATATACACTACCGGTTAAAAGTTTGGGGTCACGTTTTATTTTGTTTTCAAGACTATTTACATTGCATGATTCTCATTGAAGGCATTAACAATAGGCCAGAATGAATGAGAGTGAGAGAGTGAATGGTTGGTGGTGGTGGAGGGGCGAACTCACAACTAAAGGTGGCCACACACTAGAGGATTTTAGCCAGATTTTTAGTCTTATGAGGCGCGGCTCAATAAAAACTTACTCTCATAGCATGACCTGTGGTGGGACTCGTGTGTGTGTGTGTGTGTGTGTGTGTGTGTGTGTGTGTGTCCTCATGTCTGTCCTTAAGTGTGTGTTGTCTTTGCACAGATCTTTAGTCTCAAAAGATTAAAAATTCTCTAGTGTGTGGCCACCTTTAGTCATGAAGTCATGCCAAATCACACAGGCTTGTTTTACTCATTTTTAAACTGTTGGACTTTTATTACTTATTCGGAGACCAACAAATTGTGGGACCACACTGAGCTGACGGGTAAAAACTAACAAATTAAGCTCGTCTTTGGTTGTACGACGGTTCTATTTTAAATCTTTGACCAAACTCTCCTGAACGCAGGGCAGGGGGCTGAACCATGTTAGGAAGAAATGTTAACATGCTAACAAATCAATGGTACCCCGATAAATTGGAGTTCAGAACTAAACATGTGGAGGAGATTTACTGGGGCTATTTGCTCCATAACAATCTACAAGAAATCACAAGGGAATAATTGCTGTTGAAGAGGAGACAACCTCATTAAACAGTATTACTTAGTCTCATAAATAAAGCAATGTACCTAAGTTATGTTTTTGAAAACTTATAGCATTATTAGATTGTGTCCCCTTTTTTATTACGTGACACTCAAACACAATGATTGGTTGATGCACTTGTTTTCCACAGTGTAATGAAGTCAAACTTTATTCCTTGCAGGGTTGCGCTGGCTACACCATGATAAGTGAAGACAGCATTGACGTTAATCTGTCTCACTCCCGCTAGGAAAGAATGATAAGCTGGAGGAAAGAGGGAGGATGAATCAAGGGGGAGCGTTGTGGAAAAACTATTGTACTGTATAATATAATAAATACATGAATAAACAACTATTTAACTTAGTGATTTGAAGAATTACAGGTTGATAATCTAACAACAGTTCACAGGAAATGTAATAATAGTTTATTTGGGAAATGGCTATTATACTGTAGTTTGGCTATTGATTTGGTCATATGTTCAAAATCGTGTCCTGGATATTGTTCGCCGTGAGTTTTCTCTATAAATAGCTCTAATGGTAACATAAGCAAGGGCCGGGCTTAGTGGTTTTCCCATTGATTAGTTTGTCGGCTAATGCACAAGCATCTTCACCATCCGTGCTTCCACAGATACCAGCTCTGCTCTGATGAAAGCTAGTTAAGACCTCCGAGGAACAATTAACCACCACTTCACCCAGGAGGGGGACAGGCTCGTGGAGAAAGGAAAGACAGATTAAAGCCAATGCTAAATGCTGGTAGACTTTAGATTCCACTTGTAAAAATTGCCAGAACGAGTTTATTCATATGAAGTAGCTGTACATATTTTTAAGTTAAGTTCTTCTGATAACATTTTGGCATATTGTATATAAAAATGGTGGTTAGTGAAACAACAAAGAGCTAAAATTCCAAAGGGACTGGCCACAGTGATCCGTGAGCAAAAAAGTTAACTCCAGCCCTGACTAAAACACAGAGCAACTGAAGATGTATAACAGGTGGGAATAAAAATGCAACGTGAGCCTCTGCTCTCATAACAAAATAAATCTCTGCTCGCCTTCATTTGTCTGTTTGTCGGTGCGTCCGTGAGAATGTGGTTAAGGTGCCCCTGAGGGGTGTCCTGTTGCTGTCGATGTGTGTATCCCCGTGTCTGGCGGTATGTGTGTGCTAGAATTACCCAGAATGCTTCAGCAATTGACTGGTTGGCTAATGGTGGTCTCTGTTTTCCTCTGATGGTCATTGACTAGGCCTCCCCATCAATAGTTGTTTTAACTGCTAAAGTCCAGAGGCATGTGTAGCATTGGACTGACTATACAGGTCTAGTAGTTGCTACTTTTATTTACAAATGTCAGGCCCTTTACAAAATAAAAAGTATTTTTACAAGTTTGGAAGGTTATGTAGTGATGTGATTAATTGGAATGTGGATTGTCGTGGATGTCAATGGAGTTTAGGTTTTACCGTGCAAGTTTGTAGAATAACAATGATAGTATGGTATGATATAATGGTAGTGAGTGGAGAAATAAATGGTCAGTTTTGGTCTAAAGTCTTGAGTCTTTTCGTCATTCTTTCCCCTTCTGCCTTTAGGCAAAGAGTTTGGAAAGGATTTTGTCTCACAGACACTCAGCAGGACTATCACCACACTCCCCCAGAGAGCACTCATCTGTCCCTCCTCCTCTCCTGCCTCCTCCATCCTCTCTCCCTCTCTGCTCCCCCCCTGTATTCCTCTCTCTACCCTTCTATCCATCCTTCCATTGATTGCCACTATTCTTGGACCCGTGTTATCCCACTCCGGCCTGGCTCGGGTTTCCCTTTCCTTCCCACCACTTTTTCATCTGTGCGCCCCCATCTGCAGAGACCACTGCCCCTCTTTTCTGAGAGTCACTTTTGATCAATTGAAGAACAAGTGATATGTTGCAATGATCACACAGATATAATAATGAAATAATACAAAAGACTGACAAAACAAAACAGACAGAAGAGCGCAAACACAAAACACAAATGATAGTTTAAGGCGCGACTCTGCAGGTGAATAGGGAAAATAATTTAGTTGAGAGATATCAATTTGTTACTTTTTCTGTTTATCACCGGCGCAAATATGAGGAAAAATGTATTGCAATTGTTTTCATATACAAAATAAGGCATTTTATGAGTAAAAATTGCCTATATTTACAGTGACAAAATGTAAATAAAGGATAGAGCCAGGTTTAAATATATGATTTTGTTTGTTATTGTTTGATATATTCATTTCAAAGATTTCTTCAGTGGGTATTTTGAATATCTTTCAAAAGTTTTTGAATGAACTAGTTATTAGTACATAAATACATAGATAACTTCTTTTTTATGGTTCAAAGCTCAATAAATCAGGCTAGGAATTAAAATTTAAAAATCCATCTGAACAAACCTTCAAAATATTATTAAGTCCAAGTCTGTAGGTGCTACTAAAGTGGACATGCTGTGAGAAAAAGGAATTTTGAGGAATGGTCATTGAATTTACAATAGTTCTTTGGAGAAATGTTGAATCAGTGCAATAATTACACTCTTTATTTTAACAATTAGGTCATTTATTTGTTTCCGGATGAAAGTTTATATGTTAAGAGAGAGAACTGTCCCAAAACAATTGCCCGCAGTGTCTCCCGTTAATATTATCCATCTTGAAACAAACTCGGCTGGGATTCATCACAAACTAGTCGTTTTGTAGATTTTGTTGCCATAACACTTTCTAATGTGTTTGCAATATTATTATCTATACTGGGTTGTTGTTGAATTGCGAACTCCTCTACGATTTACGGCTTTCACAAACTGTACATTTCAATCAGAACAATGTATTATAGTTGTAGCTTACTTCCAAATATTATATATATTGTAATTTATGGTATTTACAACGGGTATAAGAGTAATAATCTACTGTTTCCATGCTATTTACCATGTTATTACCATTCTATTATGATGCTATTACTGTGCTGTGTACTTTAATATGGACAGCAAGAACTACTGAAAAAATGTGCAATTTCTGTGCGAGTTCATTTTCTGCTCATTAGTTCAAACAGGGCGATTGCTGCCTAGTCACCTCTAAATGGCCTAAGTGGTCCTTGTATTGACAGTCTATAAGAAATGGTCAATTTTATGAGAAAAGCCGAGTTGATCAATAGTCTGATTACTCTGGGAACAAGAGAGCTCAGTGCTAATTCATTTACTCATTCACTCAGATCTTTAGGTTTTTATTCACTTTCAATTCATTTTAACATGGCTTGTATATGGTGTAATAAATCCTGGTAAAATTATTAATGTAATGGCTTCATTGATATACTTAATTGATATACTTATACTATAATTTGTAGATAAACATAATTGAACATTTAAAGGACCCTTTAAAGGTTCTCAGCCCTTAAGCCTGAAGAGCACCTGCAGCGCTAGCCTCACTTTACCTACACCTCGAAGATCCAGCCTCCTCTCTTCCAATAATTGAACATTATTTAATAGAGACAAAAATAAAATATACTATTGAGAGTGGAGATTTGTTTGATTTGCCAGAAACTATAACCGTTGAGCTGTCATTTGATGTCATTCTGGTTGATCTTTCTGGATGTCAGCAGCACAAAAACCACATTATAAATGACATGAAACCTGTCTATATTAAAGATTCTATGGAAGCTCTTTGTAGGAAGAACCTGAACAAAAGGTGACGATACTCTAAATATTCTGTGTCATTGGACTAAGTCCTCTGTGGCGGTATTAGTGTCTTTGCTGGAGCAGTAGATTGAATGCATTTCCACATACCTCTATGGAAATGAAGTGCCACACACACTTGCACAGTGGGACAATCAGGTCATTCCAAGGTAAAAGGATGAGGATATAGTCAAATATTCATACTGTACAATTACTCTGTGTGTCAGGCTTAGGCCTGCTACAAGCAGTTGTCTTTAATTGAGGTCTTGACGCCTTAAGCAGGCGCTTAGGAGGAAGATAATACCTGCACAGTTGTGGGTAAATATCGCTGAGCTCTGAAATGCACCCACACGACCTCGGCTAAACCAAATACATACAAAGTTATTATAAATAACTTAATATCTGCCTCGGTATGATTGTACAAATGCACAAATCTGATAAGTAGTTATTCAACTGTAGTTCTGTGTGTTTACTGTAAATCAGGAAATTAGACATGCCCTGATTCTGGGGGAAAAAAAATCCCGGAATTTTTTTGTGGCGAACACAAGTTCCTTGTTAGAATATTCATTAAGATACAGATTTTTTGCTTTAGATTAAAAGGTTTGTTCCTCTGTCTTTAAATTTAAGTTTATTATTAGTCATTGTTTATGTCTCATAAAACTGTACAGTGTAGAACATATCACATGGTGTCAGCAGCAGTTAACGTGTCCTTTAGTGACTCTGATGTCTCTACCTGATTGTAGCAATCTCTGTTTACATTTTCTTGAAAGTTTCCAAGCTTGTATAAAGCAATCAGGCGGACACTGCACTTGTTGGCTCAGACAAATATTTGTGCAGCTAATTAGGCTGTGTTTCAGTATTTTGCTCCTTGTTGCTAGCTGCAGATCCAGACTTGGTTCGCGGTTGATGCAGTGGTCCCCACCCGCCCTACTTTCCACCCTCCTTCTAATCCCTTAAAAGCACTTAGGAAATTGGCGCGGCCCGACTGTTTCTGCCTGCCTGTCTGTCCGTTGGTCGGCACAGCAGCTGATTGGGGGAATCGAGGCTCCTAATTGGATCATGAGAGTGTGATGCAAGTGACAGGAGCCACATTATGGGAAACTGACTTTGTGCAGCGTAACCCTCCTGAGATGACCCTGTCCCACTGGGCACAGTGTGGCTTTGTGTGTGTGCTCGGACTGACCTCAATGTGACTAAGAGCCTCTGTTCATCAAGAGCAGGCTGCAGTCACAAAACAGTTTGATGAAGAGTAAACAGGAGAAGATGAGCAAAGAAAAGAACTCACATGTCACTTAAGTCATTACAAAAAATTGTCCTCATTTAGTTGTGGCTTCTTAATGGAGTGTTGACATAATCCGGTAATAAAATGACGTGAAAGAAATGTTGTATAGCCGTTTCTCAGCTGGGTGCACTGTGAGCGTGTGGCTGGTTATGGTGTAAATTGATAGTGTCACTCCTTTCTGCTGCATGACAGGAAGTGTGGAGCTGTACATTCAGTTTCCTAACTCTTTCTATATTACACTATCACAGACATCTGATACTTCTCAATTTAGTGACTGCCACAGCATTTTCTCTCCAGACAAATGCATCAGTCTTATTAGTGTACCACTTTACTTTGATTTAAAAAATGAATAGAATATCTTAGCGGATGCAGAAGAAAGTTACTAGATGATATCAAAGTAATATACCAAGTAGTAAGGTCAAGGTCCATTTTCATAAAGTGCCCTTCCTTTCTTCATGGTTCTCAGGCTTTAGAGCTCGTCTGGTCCTGGGTTTGTAATTTACAGTATGTCAAATGTGGATACTGTTTTAATACTGCCAGGCCTGCTTGTACTCAAGACTGGCCAGGCGTGTCCGGTCCAAAACTGTAGCCTCCACTAAAGTGCCAAAAATGAAAAATAAGTCTAAACAACCTTTCATTTACACAAATCAAGGCGTGACACTGCAGGTGAATAAGGAAAAAAATCTAATTGGGTGATATCAATTTCGATGAAGTAATTATAATCTAATTACCAGTTTTGCAATTGTAATCCCGCTACATCACACCATTACTAAAAAGTACTCTAATCACCAATTTCTGAATTAGTTTGGTTGCCATGGTTTCCAGCTACATTCGGCAGTTAGAACAGCGGTCGGTGGGACAAATTTCTGATGCAGCTGCTAAGTTTTGTATTAAAGCTCTGCTAATAATGGTAGAAAAAGGAAAGGTATCGCTTTATAATAATGGTACATGAATTAATGCATATTTCATCATGAATTCATGCATGAAGTCATCATGACTCCATGAATGAAGTCATCATGACTCCATGAATGAAGTCATCATGAAGTCACCTGAATTCATTAGGCTTCATGATTAAATTGTCATGATTTTGATATTATATATCCTTGATATTTGAGAATATGCCACTTGAGTGTTATGTGTTGAACCTGTCGCTGCATCCATCCATCCATTTTCTTCCACTTTATCCGGGGTCGGGTCGCGGAGGCAGCAGTCTGAGCAGAGATGCCCAGACTTCCCGATCCGCGCACACCTCATCCAGCTCTTCCTGGGGGATCCCAAGGCGTTCCCAGGCCAGCTGAAAGACCTGGTCTTTCCAGCGTGTCCTGGGTCTTCCCCGGGGCCTCCTCCCAGTGGGACGTGCCTGGAACACCTCTCGAGGGAGGCGACCAGGAGGCATCCGAAACAGATGCCCGAGCCAC
>OMNZ01096870.1:0-18065 GCA_900303255.1 Lesueurigobius sanzi | reverse complement strand
CTACAGGGGTACAGGCCTGGTACAGCATTGCAACCTCGTTTTAAGAAGTCTGCGCTCTCATTTTTGACACAATGTATTTTAATGGCAAGGGTGTCCATTTGCGCCGCTATGAAACTAGGGATGTTAACCGATGACCGTATCTACAGCCGATTAAAAAAGAAAAGTGGTGTCTAAATGAGGCTATAGAGTTCAGGAAAACCCACTGTTGCCATGGAAATCCGCCATGTTTGCAGCAACTAGCAAACATTATCCACAGACTAACATAAAGAGCCGTGGAACAGCTCCGTTAGCTGCTGAGTCACTGCTGGTAAATACATCTAACTCACTGTAGTGTCAGAATACTTTTATATGAACGATAACTCCAGTATTCTACCTTTTAAAACCTCCATTGGTTTATTATCAAAAAAACGTTCTGCAAATCCCATAATGCTTTGTGATATGACGTCATATTTCCGAACTCATTTCGCAACCCAATCGACCCTTTTGCTTATAAGCAGTGGCCCCTTCACATCTAACCCAATACAAAAAATATCCTTCTACAGTGAAGTTGGACATAACCTTGTGATGGAACTATGTTAGATTTGCTTTAAGTGGTTAATGTCAACAGATGTGTTTACTAATAATATTAATAATATTATTTTGCTCTCAACGGTAATATTTTGATTCATTTTAATACCATTATGTTGTTATTTATTCAGTTAATTGCTTTAAATAATATGTCCAGTCTTTATTGTTTTGGCTTATTTCCTACAGTTTTTGATTGTAGACACCTGGGGCCAGTGGGCAGGTCAAAGGTGATATACAGGAAGGACATTCAGTGTCCCCAGGGCCGCTGCTAGCCATTGCCAGCAATCATTTAATTATTTTTTTGTTTTAATTTAATAGTTAATGCCCCCCAGAACCTGAGTTTCTCTGCTCCGCAGTCATTGATATCATGGTTCTTTGTTTTAGCCATTGGTTTTAGCGTGAGAAAAACAATGTAAGCATGAGGGCGTGAGATTAGACATACTGTAACTACGTGTGACTCACTCTCATTGCGTGACGGTTGACAGCCCTAAAGGCATCCATGAACCACAGAAAAACATCTTGCTGCCTTGCTCCATTGTCAGTAAACAGGTTTGTCTAATAAAGTCAGAATGAAGGGCGTGTGCTTTAGTATCACTTGGTGCTGCCAAAGAATGCCCAACCACAAGTCAAAGTATTTTAGTTGCATCAACGGTTACTCCTTTAAGACTTCAGTAGTTCAATCAAGGAGACAGGAGTCAGGTCAAAGAGTGTCCCAGATGTAATGTCACACAAAGCCTAGCCCCATATTTGTGTCTTTGTGACATTGGTCTTTATGTTGAAAATACACATGAATAAATTTGACTGAGTAGATGGGAATATGGGAGGATGTTACTGGTCTGAAGGTGAGTATATGAACATTCAGAGCTGTAGGCTCCTCTGCCCAAAGAACAGTCCAGAAGCTAAAACACATCACTCATTAGACTCGTCTCATCTGTTTAACAGCTAATGTGGTCACATGACAATAACAATCATATATAGATATATATATATATATGTTTCTCACATCTGGGGAAAGTAATTGGTCTGGTTTATTAAATATAAGACACAAATACAACATATCATACCTTTAAATACATATTATCAAGTTCACACAAGTCTTAACCAATATGACCATGGTTTATTTGCCCAGGCCTTCAGTGTTTGGTGAGTTTACTTTTCATGCACAACTTATTCTTGCTGTATTTATGTGAAAATAATGCCTATTAAACCGATCGTTGTAGTGCAAAAAAGTTTGGGGACCACTGCTGTTGTAGCGGATTTAAAAAAAGTGACGTGAGTGTAAGGACGGTGTGTGCGTGAGCGGGAGGCAGATGCCACAGAGTTGCCAGATTGCAGGCGCTGCTAGAAATGGCTATTATTTCAAATAGCGTAGCATATTTAAACCCCTTGGTTAACCGGTTTTAACCGGCTAATGAGCCTCGGTGGCCGGTTAAGAAAATGTTTGGTTGTCGCCATCCCTATATGAAACACGAAAGCACCCTCGGTCAGTTTGTTCTGGAGCCAGCGCTGCTACGCTAGTCCCTCTGACCGATTATTGTGAGAAACAATATTGCGATTTTAACGATTATTTGCCAGGGTTTCCACGGGGCATTAAAAAGCATTAAAAGTCATTAAAGGAAATGTGTCAAAAATAAGGCCTTAAATGTCATTAAAAAGCATTACATAGAATTCAGACTGGCATTAAATCAAAAGGTCTTTGCTCAATCGGGCCAAAGGTCTGGGCCATGTCATATTGTGCATGTGATGTTCTCTTTTATATGATGTAACCCTGCCTTGCTCAACTCATTTTACTGCTTCGTCTAAAATACAAAAAATAGGATCTAGACCAAAGTTTTGGCAGAAATGATGACTATTTCTGTTGGAAAGTTGTCTGTTGTATCAAATTTCCCTTTTGAATATGGAAATGAATAATACATATGCACCGATTTGTGGCGTTTGTGGCATTAAAAATATAGTATTTGGGCATTTAAATGGCATTAAAAAGCATTAAATTTGACTTTCTGCCACCTGCATAAATCCTGTTTGTGATTATCGGACTTAAGGAAGGAAATGGAGGAGAATTTCTCAAAAAATACTGTCCAAACATTTCATATTCATTTCCACTGCAAAAACTAATCTAAAAGTGAAATAAAAGTATTTATGCTTGATTTGAGTTGATTAGTTAAAATGATTATCTTATATAAATAATTATCTACCAATGGAACAAGTATTTTGACACTTAAAATGACAAAATGGTATATTTTTCACCCAAAATGATTCAGCAGTGGACTGTAGTACCAGCGCTGCTCCATAGACAGACTGAGGAAGTCTTTTGTGCCTAACTCTTTGACTTAACCAAGTGATTCGATGTTATTATATTTTAGCAACTTATTTATTATGCATCTGTGTGAGTGAGAGCAGCCAGCAGCCCTGGAATTTCCTTCGGGATCAACAAAGTTCATCTTCTCTTATTTTATTTTATTGGAAATAAGTTTTTCCTTATTGTAAATGCAAACAATCTTTTTCCATAGTCTGACTGAGTGACTCAAAGTAATGTTGAATATTCTTAATTCCAGTGAATAACTTGTGAATATATCACTTTTTGCAGTGTAATAAACCTATTGAAAATTTGGCGTATGTTTAACCTCTTAAGCCCTAGACCTTTTTCCCCAAAAATCATGTCTTTACATCCTAGGTGCACATGGCTAATCTTGGTGTCCACACATTTGGTAGAGCTTTGGGATGACGATGGAAGTGAAATAAAAATAAATGATGTTGTTTGACAATAAAATGAGGTTGCCATGGGTTTGAATGAATTTCCGCCTGAAAAAAACACACATTTTTCCGCAAAAAGGCCTTTTTCCAACAGAAATGGATAATCCCACATCAGCTGTCACTAATTTGCAACTTTGGAATATTTTTCTGTGTAAAACACGTAGGTCAGTAACTGTATCTGAAAAAAAAGTCCCCATTTTCGGGGACTCTAGGTCTTAAGGGGTTAAAAAGCCATCAAAAACATGATATTTTGAGCTGTTTTCCGTACGTTTGCAGTTTCACTTTTGTTTTCACTGTGACAAAACAAATGCAGTGTTGCACATGGTTCTTTTGAGACTCTTCTTTTGGCGACGTTACAGCTGTGGCCATGTATTTCATAGAATATGAATGATAACACAAAAACCTTTATTCTCTCATGGTTAGTGGCTGCTTGTGAAGCCATTTATTGTAAAAGAAAAAAAATCAACTTTTCAAATGTCCCTGATCAAAAGTTCACATTTTTTGCATCTTGGAGTTCTGTATTCAGTATTTCAGCTGAAGTGAGTTTTTCCTGGCAGTTGTTGAAGGTCATGTAAACGTTCAGGGACATTTCTGTTTCATTATGATTTCAAAAAGATTGTATTATTGACCCGGTTTAACCCTGTAGCCTCCATGAGTATTGAGTAACTGTTGTTTTCCCCACAGGAGCGTCGAGTGTGATGGTGGGACATCCCCTGGACACGGTCAAGGTACGGCACGCCTCAAAACTGAAGACCGTTTTATTATACACTGGAAAAGAAATGATCGTCTTGTATAAGATAACTGGCTTAAGGCGAGACACTGCGAGTGGATGGGAAAAAAAGTAACTGAGTGAAGTTTTGCTGTGTATTACTGACTTAAGTATTAGGAAAAAATGGTATTATGGTAGTTTTCAGTCATTGTATGTGTAAAAAAACACCAGATTTCAATGTATGGTTTTATTTTGTTGATATACAAGGATTTGTTCATGGGTTCATTAGTTTCTGAATAATGTTACTAGTGAATAAATCTGTAAAATTCCGCCTTGAATTTTGGGTTCAAAATTCAATAAGTCACGGTAGGAATTAAATATTGAAAAATCCTTGTGAACAAGCCTTCAGAATGCTGTTTGTGTAGGTTCTCAGTCGTATAGGAGTTGTCCATCGTTGGCAAAAATTCTTCAGTCTTCATCTGTACTCTGTAGTTGAAGTGTAGGACGATCTCAGTCCAAAGATCGTCATCAGCTACTGAAGCCTGGAGCACGCTGTGGGTTTATTAAGAGAAGAACCAGCAGGAGGAGTTAACCTCCAAGTCCCTCCTCTCTTGGTGCTAAAAGGTACTTAATGAGGCTTAGAGTCCTTTTGTCCAACCTGGGCTACTTCATAAGTCGTTGACAGCCTTCAGAATATTGTTCAATCCAAGACTGTAAAGTTTGGAGGCTATATAAGCTACTAACGTCGAGATGTTGTCGCCACATTGTGAGAAAAATGCATTGAAGTTACAATTTCCCACATACTTCTATGGAGGAAAGTTGAATGACTGCAATATTTACACTCATTGTAAAGATTAGGTCATTTATTTGCTTCTAGAAGAAAATATATATGTAAAGAAAACAAACTGAAGTGTCTTGTCTTAAAAGTGCTTGAGTTAAGACAAATGTGGTTGATTTTGAGCAGGTTTGAGCTCTCTTCAAATGAGAAACCAATGGATCAAAGCTTTATTTCACGTGGAAGCAGATAATTTAACATGAGCGACAGACCTTGTATTGGTGTATTCTTCAGTTGTAATGACCTAACGTGTTGACTTGTCCATTGTTTCTCCTCAGACTCGGCTTCAGGCTGGAAAAGGCTACAAGAACATGCTCCACTGTGTCCTCACCATCTACAGAAAGGAGACCGTGAGTTCAGATTTAAAAGCTTATTTCATGCTTGTTCAACAGGAAATATGTGGAGATACCATATTCTACATTGTTCACTTGCTATTTGGGTCGCGGCTTGTCATTCTTGGGTGATGGTGGGTCACAACGCTGTACCAGTTGAGAACCACTGATCTAGAACCATAAAACAGACCAATAAGGGTCATTTATTCCATCATCATTTGAGCTGAAACTTTGCTGTAACTTTGTTCAGGCAGAGGGACATTTTTCGATACCATACTGTGAGAAAAAGTCCTTTTATATACAGTACACGCCGAAAGTTTGGACACACCTTCTCATTCAATGTGTTTTCTTTAACTTTATGACTATTTACATTGTAGATCCAATATACACCTGTGAAGTGAAAACCATTTCAGGTGACTACTTCTTGAAGCTCATGGAGAGAATGCCAGGAGTGTGCAAAGCAGTAATCAGAGCAAAGGGTGGCTATTTTGAAGAAACTACAATATAAAACATGTTTTCAGTTATTTCACCTTTTGTTAAGTACATAAGTCCACATGTATCATTCATAGTTTTGATGCCTTCAGTGAGGATCTACAATGTAAATAGTCATGACAATAAAGAAAACACAGGTGTGTTCAAACTTTTGGCCTGTACTGTGTTTATTTAACCCTAGCTCTAACTGGTTTTGCCAGGATCTGATTAGATCATCGTCAGGAAATTAATCTCATACTGTATCTGGGGACAAATAAAATTCTTTAGAAATAACATACAGTTGTGGCCAAAAAACATTTGGTCAGGGTTTGTAAACTTATGCATTTCATAGAATATGAATGATAACACAAAAACCTTTATTTCACTCATGGTTAGTTATTGCCTGAAGCCATTTATTGTCAAAAAACCTGTTTGTTTACACTTTTCAAATAGAATCTAGCCAAATGTCCCTGATCTAAAGTTTACATGTTGTGCATCTTGAAACAAACATACTGCACATGGTATTGCAGTATGTTTAGTCCAATTTAGCATTTTTTTTCTTTATGATTTCAAAAGGGTAAACTCAGTTCTTTGACAATAAATCATGGTTAGTGGCACAACCACTAACCATGAGTGGAAACCATGAAAGTTTTTTGTGTTATCATTCATTTTCTATGAAAAATTACCAAAAGATTGAAGGGGTATGTAAACCTTTGGCCACAACTGTGTATCTTATACTTTTTTAGAGACAAAATCGTTTTTCATAAAAATACTGCATTTGGATGCAATTCTTGCTCTAAGTTTATGCACATCCCAGAAACTGTCCACTTTCCTATTAAAGGACTTGTAACTTTTGTCACAAAACAAAGTGCCTCAACTTATGTTATGTATTTATTATTTTACTTAGATCTTTGTACCCTTGCTCTTCACAGCTTCAATTCTTCCTGGTCACATAAAAACGAGTTTCCAGACTTTTGACTGGTGCTGTATATTTCGGAGCGCCCTGTAACAAATGGCTCCCACATGTGGCAGATTCCTGTTGCATTGTTGTTCCCTGGCAGCGGTCACATGATCTGATGCAGCTGGACAGATGTGTTTGGGTTTAGGGGAAAAAAAAGCTTTTTGGCTCCACTCTGGCTCACGTTTCTCAGAGTTTGGAAGCAGCATTTGGAAACTGTTTTCTCTAAATACAAACTTGTCTTGCGTTGGTATTTTTTGTGTTCGCCTCAGGAGATGTCTGACCTACTTTCCTGCAGCTCATTTTCACCGTTTCACGTGTTGTGGACCTAAACTTATAGCTTTCCATCCTCCTAATGTTTGAGGAAAAGGCTGAAGTTAAATATCTGCACTTACATCCATTACCTACAGGTCTCTAAATGGGTTGTGTTCACTTTGTAGAATTCTATTTATGAGCAGGTGCCAATAAAACTTTTCCAAAAAGAATATGTCCAAATGGCATATTATTGTTATAGCTAAAAGTCCTTTCTACTGGCCAACATCACACAGCACATGTTTTAGAATATTGTCTCCACTTTTGGACACCTTTTTATGAGAAAATGATTAGACCTTGGTTCATATGTGCCGACAGAAAAGACGCTGAACTTTGTGAAATTCCGACTTCTGAGATCAACTGGAACACAGCATTAGTTTGTGGCTAATTTCTCTGTAATTCCTGGGCCAATCCACATGAAAAACTATCACGAAGTTCAATGTCTTCGCTGTCAGCACATTAAAGGCATTTATTTTCTCATAAAGGTGTCCAAAAGTGGAGACGATATTCAGAAAACATGTGTGTGATGTTGGCCAGTAGAAAGGACTTTCAGCCATAAGAATAATACGGCAGGTTTGTGAATCCAATAAATATCAAATATTGACCAAATACAACACATACTTGAATGTAAATAGAGAATTATAGTGTGAAAGGAGTGCCTTGGTTCTTTGTTTTTTTTCCCCAAACTTCAAAGAGCACCTTCCCCCAAGCTACCTTTTGTAGTACTGACTTCCTGAGTACTTTGTTTCCAGTTTCTCTCGTCGATCAAATAGAGTTGTGTTCAAAAGTTTACATCCCCTTTTAATCTTTTGGCCATTTTTCATAGAATATGAATGATAACACAAACATCTTTTTCCACTCATGGTTAGTAGTTGTGTGAAGCCATTTATTGTCAAAGAACTGAGTTTACTCTTTTGAAATCAAAATGAAACAGAAACTACTCAAATGTCCCTGATCTAACGTTTACATGACCTTCAACAACTGCCAGGAAAACTGTTCTAGAGCAAAGAAAAACTTATTTTTTTATTTTTTACAATAAATGGCTTTAGACAACCACTATCCTTGAGTCAAATAAAGGTTTTTCTTTTCAGAAATTTCTTTCAGAACTGTTGTATTGGCACCTGCTAAACTAACTAAAATAGAATTGTATATCGTGAACACGACCTGCTTATAGGCAGTTATTTAACCCCTTGTTGCGTGTGCTCCAGGCGGCGGGCTTCTTCAAAGGCATGTCGTTCCCTCTGGCCAGTATCACGGTCTACAACTCCGTGGTGTTCGGGATCTTCAGTAACACGCAGAGACTGATCAGTAAACATCGCTATGGCGACGGGCGCCACCCCTGCTCCCTCCTGGACCTCACCGTGGCCAGCATGTTCACGGGGCTGGCCTCCGTGGGACTGGGCGCCCCGGTAGACCTGGTCAAGATCCGGCTCCAGATGCAGACCCAGACTCTGCTCACAGGTAACGTTTAGGCCTGGTTTAGTCCTAGTTTAGTCCTACTTAAGTCCTGACTTAGACCTGGTTTAGTCCTAGTTTAGACCTGGTTTAGTCCTGGTTCCTAGTTTCACTTACAGTATGGTCGATGAGATTTGGGTCTGGATACAAGCGGTGTAAATGAGTTTCCTGCTCCCTCCCTGGAGATGTGTTCTGAGCTTGTCCCACTGGGAGGAGGCCTCCGGAAAAGATGGGTCATGTCTCACGTTAAAACTTGGATTTATGAAATTAAACCCTGTTCAGTCGCTATGAAATACATGGCTTCAGTCACAATGTGGCGCTGTTCACCCTCGACAGAGAGGAACCGTCTTTTCCCTTCATCATATACATAAATATTCTGCCTGATTAAACGTGCTCAGCATAATTTACCGAGTAAGTGAGCACTATTTTATCTGCACTCTTCACTTTTAATGTCACTTTTAATGTAATTAGTCAATGATTATATTTGTTTTATTGATTGATTTTATCTGCTTTCTTGTAATTTTATGAAATTGTGAAGCACTTTGAATTGCCTTGTGTATGAATTGTGCTCTACAAATAAATTAGCCTTGCCTTGCCATTGAGTCTTAAAGTTAGCAATAGCAGTTAGTAGATTAGCTTGTGTCGAACGAATCACAATCTACAAAACCACAACCGTACCGTACATTCTATTTAATAATATTGTAAAACACACAATATGGAAGCAGCCTTTATTCTAACATTTAGGGATGTCACGATTCAACATTTTTTTGTTACGATAATTGTGAGAAAAAATATTGCGATTTTACGATTATTCACGATTATCAGAATTAAGGAAGAAAACCCAGATCATTTTTCGGGGGGGACTGGTGCAACATGATCCGGGACCTGGCAACTGATGAGCGGAAGCAGATGGATGACACAGATCATTTCTCAATCTTACAAACGGTGCTGTCCAAACTGTCGGCAGTTTATATTTATTTAATCATTGCTTTAGTTAAAAACCTATTGAACATTCAGCCTAAAAAAAGATGAATAGCAGATTCTTATGCAATTATCAGTAAAGATGGATAACTTTTTCTCTCTGCACATTGGATTATTTAACACTGGATGCCATTTCTTCAGCAGATAATGTTGAGTGCGCTCCGTTTAGACACATTTAAACAATGGCTCACGAGACATGATTCACCTCGAGTCCTAAATTTCTCACGATGCACAACCGACCGTGAGCTTTTCAAAACTGAAACCGGTTAATCTTGACTTCCCTAACATTACTAACCAACAAACAAACAGAAAAGTTACACATTAATGTTACTGGCTTGTAAAGATTACCATTGTGGTTAAACTCAGGTTAAAAACATTAACTGTCCTCTCTGAACTGAATTTTACCCATTTTAAAATAGAATGAAAACACAATTCAAGTCTCTTTAAAAATGGTGTTCATCTTGATATTCATGATATCATCTTTATCGGTTTAGTCAATATTTATATCAACAATAATCTAATGGTAGTTTAAATTATTTTCAACAGATTTAAGCTGAATCATATTTTATAGTTTGTAATAAATATTGTTACTCGCAGCTTGTAGTCTTCGGAGGATGGCACCATTAGAGAACCATCTAGATCTAGATGACCATTATCTGATCTAGATTGTCATTATTTCTGACTAATTCCAAGGTAAATTTCTCTTAAATCAAGAAACCAAAACTAAAAAGACTGATGTTCTTACCCCATTGGCCACTAAGATCATGTCAAATAAGAAGAATAGTCCTGAGACAAGACCGAAACATCCCAGAGCAAGTAAAATAGTCTCAAATGAGCGATTTAAACTTAGTTTAGTCTTCTTTATTTCAAATCATGTTCCTTATGTGGATACATACAATAACAATAACAGAACTAGTCAAAACATCTCACCTGAGTAATCATTGCAGGTGAAAAAATGCAACCCAACTGGGAAGTGAACCCAGGTTTCCCGCACAGAGATCTGTTGCGTTTCTGATAGAGCTATTAATATGCACTTCTCATTTTGCAATAGGGCGTTCCCGACCAACATTTAATCTCAAAGAATGTACTAGTGTTTGCTTTTATTATACCTTTTGCTTCCTCTCTTAAACAGTCTCTTATCCATGAAATATAGAAATATATCCTGCTATATATAAATAAAGCTTTTAACTTTTAACTTGTATTATAGTCCATTATTTCATTTCGACTCAAATAATCAATGTCACGCAAAAGCTATGAGTTTTTTTGAAAAGGTCTTCTAGAAAATGGTTTGGCTATTACATCTGCAATCAAATCAAATTATTCTCCACCTTACGAAATTTGTACATAAAGATAAAATACTTGGACCAGTGCTTGTGCTCGGAGATTTGAAGCTGCTAGCGCTGAGAGCTCGTCAGTTTGACAAGAGGTTAAAGCCAATCGAACACGTCGGCGAAGGCCCTCTGAAAGGCCCTCTGGAAGGCCCTCTGGAAGGCCCTCTGGAAGGCCCTCTGGAAGGCCCTCTGGAAGGCCCTCTGGAAGGCCCTCTGGAAGGCCCTCTGGAAGGCCCTCTGGAAGGCCCTCTGGAAGGCCTAGTGGACATTATACCTCTGACCATTGACTAATATGGACGAGAGCCTTCACTATTACATCTGAAGACGCGAGAAGAGCTGTCCGCCCTCTGCAAAAAAAGAGCAAAAAATTCTGATTGGACGACAGTATAGCATAGAATTATAGATAGATTATATTTTTTATACTTTTTTCCCTCAAAACTGTTAAGCCCATGCCACTTGGTTTAGGTATATTTTCAGACAAACCGCCTTGTAGATGTATATAACAGTGGACCGTCCCTCCCGAGCCGACTATCCAGCACTAACCCGTGGATGTAGCTCCCCTCTATTCATTACGTTATTTCAAAATACAGGTTAACTTTAGGTCCTCTGCTTTAGGCGAATGTGACCTACTGATTTGTTCACCTGCTGACACAGAAGGACCTGCAGCACGTTGGAGACCAGAGAAACGGCCTAAGTCATTGATTAAACGCTCATTACTGCGGCGGCGGCTGAACAGAGGGACACGCCTTTGAACCAGGCACGAGACCTTCTATTTATTTGTCGTTGACTGAAGGAACATTGGACCCAGCGCAAATAAAACCTGTTTATGAGCTGAGGAAGTGTCTGCAGTCGTATTGTTTGATATCACGGGGCCAGTAGGTTTATGTAGAGATGACTGTGGTAAAAATACTTTGATAACACTATTCATAAACTATATAGTGCCGTATGACTGGAGGTTAGTGAGTGCATAGTAGGAGTCAAGCTGCTGAAAGATTCTTATCAAGTGACGGGCAATTTAAGAACTGCTGCCAAAACCTTAATTTTCAGGTTTTGGTCCAGTTTACTCCCTTAATATACATACTTAATGACCCAAGTGTAATTATTGCACTGATTCAATATTTTATGGGAAATTGTAAATAACCATTTTGTCAAAATGCATTTTTCTCACATTGTGGCGACAACATCTCCACTTTAGTAGCTCCTATAGACTTCAAACTTTACAGTCTTGGACTGAACTATATTATTAATGTTTGTTCAGAGGGATTTTTCAATATTTACAGGGTTTCCACACGGCACTAAAAAATCATTAAAAGTCATTAAGTGAATTGTGTGAAAAATAAGGCCTTAAATGACATTAAAACACATTAAATAGAATTCAAACTGGTATTAAATCAAATATTCTTGGAAAATAAAGACATTGTTCAACTAGTTTTACAGCAGAAGTTTGGCAAAAATCCAAAAATAGTGTCCAGACTTCTATTTGGAAAGAAATTACACACTATTTCTGTTCAAAATTTGTCAGTTGTATCAAAATTTGTACTGAATATGGAAATTAATATTAAATACGCACCAATTTGTGGCATTTCTGGCATTAAAAATGTAGAATTTGGGCATTAAAATTGCATTAAAAAGCATTAAATCTGACTTGCTGCTACCAGCATAAACCCTGATTTAATTCCTATTTAAATACAGATGAAAATCTTTTCCCCCTAGAACCGAAAACACTTTTTTTTCACTCATGGTTAGCGGTTGTGTGAAGCCATTTGTTGTCAAAGAACTGTTTACTCTTTTGAAATCACAATAAAACCGAAACTACTCAAATGTCCCTGATCTAAAGTTGACACAGTTTCAGCAACAACTGCCAGAAAAATAATTCAAGTGCAAAAAAAAAACACCAATAAATTCAGCATGACGTCTCAAGATGCACAATATACCTTAGATCAGGGACCTTTGGCTAGTTTCTGTTTCATTTTGATTTGACAAGAGTAAGCAGCTTTTTCTCACAATAAATGGCTTCACACAATCACTAACCATGAGTGAAATAAACGTTTTTGTGTTATCATTCATATTCTCGTAAAAAAAAATGGCCAATAAACAATCCAGGCTTATGTTCTGTTAGATGGTCGGCTTGGGAGGGACGCTCTGCTGTGAAAACCTGAGATGTCATGACACAAATTAAGTTTAGGAACAGGGATATTGTTAATCAATCAATCAATCAATTTATTTTTGTAACGCCCAATATCATAACAGAAGTCATCTCAAAGGTCGGTATGGTAAGGTAAGGTAAGGTTAGGGATAGTTTTATGGTTTGGGTATATTTTCAGACAAACCAACTCATTAATCTATCCACAATGACCACAACTGTTTGTCTCCACAGAGAACCTGCAGCTGGCCGGTCACTCCAACATGACGGTGCACTCGGTCAGCCTGCCCTCGTCGCGTCTGTACCGCGGGCCCCTCCACTGCATCAGCTCCATCCTGCAGACTGAGGGCCCCGCGGGGCTGTACCGAGGCGCCGGGGCCATGGTCCTGCGAGACGTGCCCGGATACGCCCTGTACTTCATCCCCTACACGGTCATCTGCGACATGCTCACGCCGGACGCCAGCACCACCCCACACCCCTGCTCCATCTGGCTGGCCGGGGGCATCGCAGGTGAGACACTAGCCACGCCCCTCGACCCTCATTTTTCAATATTGAATTCCTGCTTTTATTCAGTTTTGAAACAAAAAACAAGGCAAATTTTGAATTTTTACCGATTTATTCCTGTAGAATTATCCAAAACAAAATCCAAAAGTCCCCTCTGAACAAATCTTTGTAGCTAATATACTGTATCAACAAAATAAAGCCATACATTGCAACCTGGCTCTAAATATTATTTTGATTTTGTCATCAAAAATATATGCAATTCTAAAAATGCCTTATTTTTGTATGAAAAACCTGCAGCGCCTCGGCTAAAGCCTGGTTCACACGGCAGGATAGTTGGGCTAATTTTAGCCCAGATCAAAGCTCCCCTTCCGACAATCGGTTTAGAGCTGGGTTTCCACAAAAAAAGTCAGATTTTTCTCCTAACATTTAAAACAAAATAACTGCTGTGCTACTAAGGTGCTGGCCGGTTTGAGCAAAAACTAAAACCCTTTGAAATGTAGGAGGCTCAGAGTGAGTTCATGTCCATCCATTTAGGCCTAAACAAAACCATTATAGTTTAGACCTTTTCACTTGTAGATTAATTTTACGATTTAATTTAAATCTCTCTCAGAAGAGCTAATCAGCCTGACATTCTTGGAATAAACTCGACGGTTTGTGCTTCAGATCTGTTCAGATCTCACACATGCCGCCTTCTCCATGGAGCCACGGGGGAAGGAGAAGGCTTCTCACAGTCAGAGCGCAGTCAGAGCGCAGTCAGAGCGCAGTCAGAGCGCAGTCAGAGCGCAGTCAGAGCGCAGTCAGAGCGCAGTCAGAGCACGAGGGAACAAGCGCTGGTTGAAGCAAATGAAAACATTGAGTGGCACAAAAACACAACAGACACAACACGCGGCTTTTGAAAAGTGGCAGTTGATTGGTAGAAAGTTGCAGCATCATCCGCGGGTCTTATTTCCGTGAAAGTCACAAAGGATCGCTCTGAAACGCACGTGAGGTGGTGGAGCTGCAGCGGCAACACACCTGCAGTGTCTTAAACCAAGGTCATAAAACAATTCCTAATGTCAAATATGTGAATCCTGTTCCATTTGGCTTCTGTGGCCGACATTATGATTTCCCAAATTCAAGTCCAAAGTAGACTCTGTTGCGTCTTTTGTTTGAGATGGCGTTTTGTCTTGTTCGCTCTGTTCGTCCGTTATCAGCCGCAGGAGCAGCTTTCTCTGATAAACATGTGTGCTCTGGTTCAACTGAAAAATATATCTGTCAGAAACATCTGGAGATAAAAGAGCGAGAAGGAAGCGGCGAAGAGAAAACGATGCAGCAAAACAAACAAAGCTCTCCGCTGGCTTTTCTCAGAAAGGATGTGATCATGTATGACGTACGTCTTATTATGGACTTTACCCACTCCATGTGGATATTACCAAATATGTCAATACTTCTGGATGGATACACGGGTGAGAAGAGGAGGAGGAAAAGGGCGTCGCTGGAGTCACATCCTGATAAACTATGATGCTTAGCTCGGCAAAACATCATAAAATAACCATTAAGGCTGAGTTTGGGCTTTTTTCTACTTTGACATTGAAACTAAGATATTGAGGGACAACACTAAACAGAAATCTTGAAATTGCCCACTACATGAACAACCAATGTTTTAATAATGCTTAATAGGATCGATTAACCTTTTTTTACCTACTACTTTTTTAGCTACTTTTGCATAACAAAAATAGCAGAGAGCTACTTGTACTTCAAAGAAACACATATAACTAGGCCTCTAGGACTGACAAGATGATAATTCAACTCAATAAAAGAAAATTACACTAGTTTCTGCTAAATACTTTGCTTTGTTTGGAGATATTTTGCTCAGAACAACAAAAGTGCATCTAAAATGTGACAGATGGCGTATGTAGAAATGTATAAAGCCTTTGACGAGCTGTCAAAGGCTTTATTTGGAACTGGCTGGCGAGCTACTGGTAGCTCCTGAGCTACTGGTTGGAGATCCCTGATTTAGACCGTTCTATATAATCCAGTCTGACTCATTATGAGCCTAAACCTCTAGCGCTGTTAAATGATTCTTTAGAAGTCACAGCCGTCTCTTCACCTGCAGCGTAGCTTTAGCAGACGTCCCAAAGACTGTGAATTTGAGCTGCTTTTTAAACCTAAGCTCTGTGTCCAGTTGTCGACCTTTTGACCTGTCGTTTGGAGTTAATTGCCCCTAAACGCATTCACAAGCAAAGAAACTGACCCCAGGAGACGGAAAAGTTTGTAAAAATAGAGTTTGAAAGAAAAGGAGCGATGTGTCGATCAATAAGAAAATGAAGAGGTTTATAATTAGTTCTTCCTCTCATTGCAGTAACTCCAGTTAGACCATTACCTTTTAAATTATCCATGTATATTTTTTATTTATTTAGTCTAGATTTTAATGATTATGTGTGGCCTGTGAGCTTTATTTCTCAAAAGGTCTTATAAATCTATAAAGCTGACTGCCCTGGTGCCGTCACAGCAGCAGCAGCACTATACGCCTGATTCTGACAATATTTTAATAACTTCACAAATGACCACAGCAGGACAACACGAGCCTGAATCACAGACGACAGACTCCCTCCTGAATGAAATGCTCTCTGTTCTTAATCAGAATTCTTCACTAAATGTTTACAGATATTGTTTAGATTCTGCAGATCTCCCACCTATAATTAAACTAGCCTGAGGTCGCTTTTATGGACTTTTCCATGAATCTTCTCACGCAACAGTCATTACCTTTTTATTCGTAGCTGTAAAACACAATGGCTTTCTCTCACTCGATGCACTGCAAAAAGTCATCTGGTAATAAGTTGAAACGTGTCTATACACTTTTAAGGCCAGACACTACAGACAAGACTCAATTTATTCATGTTTTGGTCCAGTTTGCTCTTAACCTATAAACTTTCACCTGGAAACAAAGAAGGAGTGTAATTATTGCACCGATTCAATGTTTCTCTATAGAACTACAGTATATGGGAAATTGTACTTCACTGACCATTTTCTCACATTGTGGCGACAACATCTCCACTTTAGTAGCTCCAACAGACTCCAAACTTTAAAGTCTTGGACTTAACAATATATATATTTTTGTTTTCTTCAACATTTAACTCCTGCCTGATTTTTGACCCCACACCTCTGCTCCATCTGATTGGCTGAGAGCATCGTAGCTTTTATTAGGTTTTACAGAGAAGCTTATTGTAGCAAACCAGGAAGTTGGTTCACCGTTGTCGTTTTACTGACATATTTGGTGTCCATGTGGTGTGTGTACTTAACTTCTGCTTGATTTATTGAGTTTTGAAACGAAAAAACATGGCAAATTTGATTTTTTACAGATTTATTCACTTAGATTATTCAAAAAATAAACAATATCCAAAAGTGCCCTCTGAACAAATCTTTAACTAGTATATACAAAATAAAACATGCATTTAAACCTGGCTCTATCCATTATTCAGATTCTGTTGCCAAAAATGGAGACAACTTTGGTCATTTTCATGCATAAACTTCCATATTTTGATGTGAAAATATAAAATGACAGAATTACTTAACATTTTTTCTCACATTTACAGTATATCCGTAATATACAGCAGAAGTTTCTCACTCAGTTTAAATAATGTCCCTATTCACCTGAATCATGGATGAGGTTTTGCAGTGTAGAACTAGAAGCTGGCGTTATCGGCCAAATTTCGAAGAATGTGGTGGAATTCCCAAACACGAGAAGTGGATGCAAGTTTCCACAGTCCACGTATACTGTGTTCTACCGTGTGGGATTTTTGGGGCGTGGGGGGAGCAGCCAATCACAGCGTGTTTGGAGACGGTCTCAGTGGGAGAACTGGACTTTTGAGATGAAAACACACGTGACTCCAGCGAAGTATCCAGCTGTGGTCAGTGAATGAGAGGCCACGGCCACAGGATGCTAACATTGCAGAGCGCGGCGGGAGGCGGAGGGAGAGGGAGGTTTAGAAAGCACTGTCGAAAAGTCGAAAAATGTTCAGGTTTTGGACCAGTTTGTTCGCTTGCATTCAGTGTAAACGTTCACCTGGAAACAAATGTATATCCCCAAATCTGTAACACAGTAATGAGTTTAATTACTGTGCACCAAATCATTGTTTCTCCATAGATTTACTGTATATGGGAAACTATATGACAGGCCTGTTTATGACATTTTATACAGTGAAGAAAGTAAGTATTTGAACACCCTGCTATTTTGCAAGTTCTCCCACTTAGAAATCATGGAGGGTCTGAAATGTTCATGGTAGGTGCATGTCCACTGTGTGAGAGATACTACCAACATGGGCAAGACCAAAGAGCTGACTTTGTCTCTGGTGTCTTTTGACAGCTCTTTGCTCTTGCCCATGTTGGGAGCTAGACTTTTGACTGATTGTGGGGTTCACAGGTGTCTTTATGAAAGCTAAGAACCTCAAACAGGTGCTACTAAATTAGAATCATGAGCAGAGTGTAGTTGGACTATTTAAAAGCAGAATAACAGGTCTTTGAGGGTCAGAATTCTAGCTGATAGACAGGTGTTCAAATACTTATTTTCAGCTGTATCACACAAATAAATTGTTAAAAAATCATAGATTGTGATTTCTGGATTTTTCTTTTTAGATTATCTCTCACACAGTGGACATGCACCTACCATGAAAATTTCAGACCCCTCCATGATTTCTAAGTGGGAGAACTTGCAAAATAGCAGGGTGTTCAAAT
>OMNZ01096866.1:0-20538 GCA_900303255.1 Lesueurigobius sanzi | reverse complement strand
TTAGGAGGTTTATTCTGCATTTTCAGATTTTGTTGAGCCTCACACAGTTGAATACAATATTCATGACTCGCAGAATCACGCAACACCCCTCTCTTTACCACAACACGTCCCATTCCCATTCAATGTTTCGTTCTCTTTGTAAATAATGCAGCCAAACAAGTTATTTTCTCCTTCCCTTTATGTTTATTTTCCTTCTTCTCTCTCACTGTCTCTTTCCTTCCTTCCTCTCTCTCTGTCTCTATCCTTCCTTCCTCTGTCTCTTTCCTTCCTCTCTCTTTGTCCCTTTCCTTCCTCTCTCTCTGTCTCTTTCCTTCCTTCCTCTCTCTCTGTCTCTATCCTTCCTTCCTCTGTCTCTTTCCTTCCTCTCTCTCTGTCTCTTTCCTTTCTCTCTCTCTGTCTCTCTCCTTCCCCTCTCTCTGTCTCTTTCCTTCCCCTCTCTCTGTCTCTCTCCTTCCCCTCTCTCTGTCTCTTTCCTTCCCCTCTCTCTGTCTCTTTCCTTTCTCTCTCTCTCTCTCTCTCCTTCCCCTCTCTCTCTCTCTCTTTCTTCTCTCTCTGTCTCTCTCCTTCCCCTCTCTCTGTCTCTCTCCTTCCCCTCTCTATGTCTCTCTCCTTCCCCTCTCTCTGTCTCTTTCCTTCCCCTCTCTCTCTCTCTCTGTCTCCTTCCTCTCTCTCTCTCTCTCCCCCCTCTCTCTCTCTCTCTTTCCTTCCTCTCCCTCTCCTTCGCCTCTCTCTGTCTCTTTCCTTCCCCTCTCTCTGTCTCTTTCCCCTCTCTCTGTCTCTCTCCCTCTTTCCTTCTTCTCTCTCTTTCCTTCCCCAGGACCCAAATTTGGCACGCTGGGGTTTAAGATGTTAAAAGGGAAGTTTGTATTTTCATGTCTTGTTTTTTTTTTTGAATGAGTGAATAAAAAAAATATGTAAAAATCCAAATTTCGGGTTTTTGGGTAAAAAAAAAAATCAACAAATCAGGCTACAAATTAGCTATTGAAAAATGTCGCCACGATACTGATAAGAAAAAAGCATTTTGAGAAAGTGGCCTGCAATTTCCCATGCAATTCTATGGAGAAACTTTGTACACACCCAATTGTTAAGATTTCATTATTTATTTGTTTCCAGGCGGAAGTTCATGTGTTAAGAGAACAAACTGGCTCCAAAATCTGAATAATATTGAACAAATTGAGTTTTGCCAACATTCTCCCTTAATAATGTTTCCATAACGCACTTATTACTGCATGTATTATGGGGCAGGGAAATACATTAGCATATATTATAATAAATAAAACTAAAATAGGCCTATTCACAGCTTGACACTTGTGTGACCTGCTCTAAATTTGAACACGCACTGAGTAACATAAACAGTGTAGCCACCGATAGTCAAATATTTAGTTTACTTATTATTATTATTATTATTATAGCTGGATATCAAACTGGTCCGGTTGGTTTGGTTGCAAGCCACAGCAGTGAAGTTCTCTGTGATCCGAGAGCCCCTTCTTGTTCCAGCACGACCTGTTCCTGTTCTGTTTTCTAAATGTGTAAAAAGAAGGTCACACCGCGCTCAGTCTTCTGTGACAAAGCCGTAAAAGGGAAATAGTCCTGATAATATCAAGTGATTTATGATGGCGCTTCCTAAATGCTGCTCACTGTTGCAAGCAAGAAAAACAAACATTCATGCTCCATTTGAAACTGTAAAGTGTATTTGTTAGACAGGTATGCACTGTGGCAGAGTGGTGATATGTCTCTATATCACAGGGATTCCTAAATATTGATGTGAACAACTGGGGACTGGTAAACACAACATTTATTTTAATTTTTTATGTGATTTACAGAGGTGTAATGTTGTAAAATTGACAAAATACATGAACCAAATTTCATTAGTTTTGAAAATTGTACCTTGGGATAATCTTGTGACCTGTTGTGGATTTCTGTCCAGATGCTAATGATGAATAAAACTTGAGAGATGTTGTCAAGAATCAAGCCTTTGGGAACTCCTGCTCAAATGACATATCAAGATTATTAGACAGGAAGAATCAAAATCGTGAGCACATCGTGGTTCTTCTAGGTGTTTTAAAAGTAAAACAGATCAATCAGGTGCCCATTGGAGGTACAGTACAGTAGGTGGGTGATATCTTCTTCTTCAAATGAAATAAGAAATGTAGTAGATAGAGAACAGAGACATGAAACTCTAAGGCACTCTGAAGATTTAAGTTGCTCCTTCGAGTTGTCCATCGTCGGCAAAGGTTCTTCAGTCTTCATCTGTACTCCGAAACTGTTCATAATGACTGAAAACGGAAGAATCTTTGCCTATCTTGTGTTACGTTCTTCTACACTTCAATCAGCTGTTTTGTTTTCAAAGTACTTAATAACACTGCAGTTGAAAGTGCAGGAATTTGCAAACTCATTTCAAGTACCCCCCAAAGAAAGAAAGAAAGAAAGAAAGAAAGGATAAGAAGGCTGTCTGAGTACCATCAGATCTCAAGCCGGTCTACAACAGGATTGTGCCAGGAGAAAACTTGGGCTGAATCAGGTCTAAAAAAAAACATCCTGATGCACTTTCTGGAAGAATTCGCTCTGTTTGTACAGCTCGCCTGACGCCTTTACACTTACAGACCAAACTTAGGACTAAAAAGATAAGATAAGACTGTATAAACAAGCCAAATTAGGGAATAGGAGCGAAAATACCCATGTCCAATCAGTGCTGTTTTGCTAATTTCCTCCATTAGTCTTTGTTTGATAAGTTTTTGGGTAAACCAGGCCAAGCAGCACATTGTTGGAAGGGTGAGGGGTGATACTAAGTTGTAAGGCCCTTTGTGTGACAATCTTGTATGAAAAGTGTTTAAAAAAGTGGATTGATTGATATTTACACGCTGAAAATGAAGCAGATTAACCAAAAACAAGGAAAACCTGAATTAGACACACACCATCAGTGTCTCTTTATGTCAATATAAGGCTGTATCCCACTCACAAACCCATGCATTTGCTGACTTCATTAACCCCCGATAGAAATAAACAGCACGTAAATCAATTAATATGAACAAAAAGGCTTTTGAATACAGGGCCCCTTTCACTCTACACTATTCAGTTTACATGGAAATTCGATTTACTTGGTCTCATTTACACAGTTAAGAATCTCTATGGGAGCGGACCGGAGGGAACGAGCCCCAGAGAACTCGAGAGGGGCCGCTGCTTTGGCGTAATTGATAATTGCGTGGCTCCAAAGCTATGCGCATGTTGATAATGACTTGAATTTGGTCTGTAGTCACTGTACTGGAGCACATGCTGTTCCCTGCCGCTCTCGGGACGTCCGGGGAAGTTTGCTGCGTGCCCAAGATGCCTATCATTGCCCCGAGCAGCCGGCTTATCTGCACTTAGGCTGTTGTGCTGACCGATAATGACCCCGGAGAGTTGGCCGGGAGCTTGTTTTATTCATAAACAAAGCCTGAGGGGGGTGATTGGAGGAAAAGTAACTGTTTACAGACAGAGGTGCATGTTCCAAAGGGGTCTGTACTTATAAAAATCATTTGACTCCAGTAAAAAGTCGATGGCTGTAGTATTTGTTGTATATGGCAGTTCAGGGGAGACACACTTTTAATTTTTATGTTTTGGGCCAGTTTGCTCTCTTAACATACTATATAATTTCACCTGGAAACAAATAAATGACCTAATCTTTACAATAAGGAGTGTAATTATCACACTGTTTCTCCATAGAACTACTTTAGGTGAATATAGCAAAGTATAAAGTGGAAACTCCTGCAATTTTCTTTAATTGTGTTGAATTATCATCTTGGCAGTCCAATAGACATAATTACATGGATTCTTTGAAGCAGAAGTAGCTCACTGCCATTTCTGCTGCGCAAAAGTAGCTCACGGGGTCAAAAAGGTTGGAGATCCCAAACTTTCCAGTCCTGTACTTGTACAATATTTCAAAGGTTTGTTTAGAAGGATTTTTCAAGCTTGATTTATTGAGTTTTGAACCCTAAAAAACAAGGAAATTTTTTATTCTTACAGATTTATTCACTAATAACTGGTTTATTTAAAAACTAACCAACATAATATCCAAAATCCCATCTGAAGAAATCTTTGTAACTAATATATCTACAAAATTAAACCATACATTTAAATCTGGCTTTATTCATTATTTAGATTTCATCGCTGAATATACAGTTGCGCTCATAAGTGTATACCCTTTTAATATTTTGGACATTTTTTATAGAACATGATAACACAAACATTCTTCCACTCATGGTTAGTCGTTCCATTTATTACCAAAGAACTGTGTTTACTCTTTTGAAATCATAATGAAACAGAAACTACTCAGATGTCCCTGATCTAACGTTTACATGACCTTCAACCACTGCCAGGAAAACTGTTCAGGAGCAAAGAAAACTCACTTCACGTATTTTCACCAAAATTGGATTCTCTGGAAAAATTGATGTTTGTTTCAAGATGCACAATATGTCAACTTTTGATCAGGGACATTTGGCTAGTTTCTAGTTGAAAAGCGTAAACAAAACAGCTTTTTTGACAAGAAATGGCTTCACGCAACCACTAACCATGAGAGAAATAAATGTTTTTGTGTTATTCATATTCTATGAAATGCATAAGTTGAAATGCATACCCATTTGAGCACAACTGTAAAGCCAATTTATTTCCACATAAAATTACTTATTTTTATATGAAAGCCTAAAATGATGGAAAACATTCAAATACATTTTTTTCTCACATTCATGTCAGGAATAGACTTTCAAATTGATATCACTCAATGTAAAGTTTTTCCTTATGCACCTGCAGTGTGTCACCTTAAATCCTCATCCTGAAGCCACCCCTGGACCACCCACAGTAAAAAGGTGTGCACACGCCCCTGGTCTTTCGCGCATCACCAAACACGCTGGATGAAGATAACTGCGGTACAGTAATTGGTTTCTGACTCTACAGTAATTTGCTTGAAACTTCAAATGGTCCCTATTCGTCGCTGGGTAAATTGCGAGTCCATTTCCTGGATGGGGGACTTGGGGAGTTTTATGATGAATGAGACGAGAGGAAGCCAAGGAAAGATATGAAGCAGAAACGCATCTATCACAAATCACTGCGGCCTGAGCCTGATTTTCCCTTTGGAGCGTTTTGCATTTGATTTACATGTTACATAAACGCCGAGTCAAATGCTTAAGGAAATACGCTTCTTTCGTCTGGCAGCTTCCGAGCCTTTTGTCTGTCATAAAACACGGCTAAATATTTCACACATCATTTGCTGTAAGGGTTTGCAAATAGAAGAGACAAATAAATCAACATGTAGACTCGGTTTGTAAATAGAGTTTCATACAGATGGTCAGTGTGCCATGTGGTTTTTGACTTTATAATTGAACAGGATTATTATGAAATATTTGACTTTCATATGAAAACATAATACATTTTTTCCTCATTTATGTCCGTAATGAACAGCAAAAGTTTCATATTGATCTCACTCTCCCGCCTTAAGACAAAATCTTGATTAAATTTCAAATACAATAGTGATGTTCTTACATACCTCTTTAGATCTACAGTATATGTACCTGTATATGCAGAAGCAGTATTAAATCTAAAGGGATAATAATATTACTTGAATGAAATCATGCACTCCCAAAGTCCAAACCACCAGGTCCCCCTTTAAAGATCTGACTGAGTCCTGACTAGAGCCAGGAAATACAACATTAGTCCAGTGCTCAGGCCTCTGCACTGGCTTCCTGTCGTTCAGAGACATAACAAGTCTAACACCAAAAATCTGGAAAGGTCTGCCAGAAGATGTGAGACAGGCCTCAAGTCTGACAAAGTTCAAATCCTGAAAGTTCTCTTTAGCTGTGCATATGACAATAATGCTGGTCTAGAGGCCAGGCCAGGGCCATAGAAAGGTGTGAACAGCCTTAGAACAAAGCCCAGGGTAAGGCAATAGGAAGGCAACGAGCAGTGATGAGGTGTGAATAGGTTAGAACTAAGAGAGATAGGTCCTACAGGTAAACTCCTCCCACTGGTTCTTCATAAAAGACCTACGAGCGGCCATTATGCTCAGTGCTGACAAAGTTCTTTGGATGAAACTAATGACCAAGATATGCAAAAAAAAAAAAACATTCTGGGGTTGGCTATTCTTGTTCTGTAATTTGCTTTGCATAGATACAGTATACAAAAGATCCCATCAGTAACTTAAATTCATTCTTATATTCACAGTTAAAAGGCAATGTAAATAAGTATTTCTTCATAAATTATAACTTCACAATAAAACTATCAGTGAAACGGATTCAAAATATAAACAATAAAGTTAATTTTCAATCTTTACCGAGGGGTTTTCGATCTTAAAAAATAAAACTTCAAAACAATGAAAAAACAAAGAATCATTACGATACAACTGTCAGTACGTCATGAGAGAACTTGACCCACAATGACACATATGTGCTTTGAGGGTCTCATAATCAGCTTATGTGGCTGTGCATATGTCGATAACGCTTCAATTAACTGCAGCACATGGAGCCGGAGCGTTTTGGTCAGTGCGCGCCCCAGTCTGAGGAGATTAGGGGCCTCTTTTTGAAGGTGGCCACGCACACAGCTAATTTGAGGCTCAATAGGCATTTTCTTGGCCTGGCAGTGGAGTGACTATGCAGGCTTGGCTGGGCACGGAGCTATGTCCCCCTTTTTTGTATTAAGTGTCTGGTGTGAAGTGTTGGAGCATGGCCAAAAGCCATACTTATCCTGAACGCTGTAACGCCGACTAAAAGGAACGAGGCCCTTCATTAAAAACAAAGACGGACGACTATTAAAAGTTTGTTTGACAATTTGCTCATCGGTCATGTCACTAGAATAACATTCCCGATAGTCGTCGAGAATAATAATTTTAGCTGTGCAGTGTAAGCACTCTTTTATTTTCGTTTTAAAAGCCCGGTGCCTCATTTACTTCTTCTGTAGAAAGACAGACTGTGCATCTAATTGTAAAACATTTTTATCTATCGTGTACAAGCAGGCTGGTTGCTATTGTCAGTGTTGGAGTTTACTCCTTTGAAATCTTAATGAAATAAGAAACTACTAAAATGTCCCTGATCTAACGTTTACATGACCTTCAACAACTGCCAGGAAAATTGTTCAGGAGCAAAGAAAAACTCACTTCAGCTGAAATACAGGACTCTCTGACAAAATTATGTTTGTTTAAGATGCACAATATGTACATTTTTGATAAGGGACATTTGGCTATAGTTTCTAGTTGAAAAGTGTAAACAAGCAGGTTGTTGGACAATAAATGGCTTCAGACAACCACTAACACTGAGAGAAATAAATAAAAGGTTTTCGCGTTATAAAAGGTAAATGATGAAACATATGTACTGATTTCACTGTTGGGCAAGTTCATTTTGAAATAGTAATGTATTCTATACTACTAGTTATGGCTCTAAAAATGTAATACGTTTGTATTACCTATTACTGTTTCAAAAAAAGGAACAGAGTTGCACTACTTTGCGTTACTTTTGGCAAAACAAAGTGAAAATATTGAGAAATAAGGCCATCCCCATTCTCTCATGTTTTGTTTTATTATCGTTACATGCATGGCTACCTCGGAGGACATTTTTTCCTTCATACATCAGTATTTAAACCATTTACCAGTAAATGGACTTGTATCTCAAGTTACTTAAATTGTAGTGAATAATACATTATATTACTGTATTTTGTCATATATTATATTCCTCAGTTACTGAAAAAAGTAATATATTTCTGTAACTCGTTGCTTTTGTAATACGCTGTATTTGTATAAATATAGTGTATGGTTAAAAATGTGGGCTTGTTATGAACTTATGTACCTCTATCTTTGTAGGTTCTCAGTCATACAGGAGTTGTCCATCAAGATTCTCCAGTCTTCATCTGTACTCTGTAGTTGAAGCTAATAAAGCTGAGGAGGATTTTTGGACAAAGATCGAAACGTCCTACACGATGGGCGATGGTGAAGCAGGTGGTAGAGCGGTTCGTCCTATGATCGAGAGGTCGGGGGTTCGAATCCCGGCTGCCGCATGTGCACACTGTCGTTGTGTCCTTGGGCAAGACACTTAACCCACCTTGCCTGTGTGAATGTAGTAAGAGTGTGAATGTGTGGCGGTGGTCAGAAGGGCCGATGGCGCAAATTGGCAGCCTCGCTTCTGTTACGTTATTTACCTCTAATTAGGGATTAAACATTTCCCTGGTCATTCTCTCTTGATGTGGTTAGATTTAGTGGCTGAATACCATGATGTATTCCTTTGATTATAAGAAAGTAACTGTATTCTAAATACCCTCAAATGGACAGCCAAATTGGCACGGCACCAAAGACACATACCTCCAAGTCTTGCGGTGCCAGACACCTTTCAACAAGCTGCATATGACCAGCTTAGTAGGTTTTCATGTTAAGCACACATTTGATCAAAAGAATGCATAATGTATTAAACAGAGCCCATTATTAACCGCTCTCCGACTTGAGTGGGAAAATGGATTGTGAACCAGCAACACTCCCTGCCAAAGACTCTATTTTCATATCCTTTATTTTGTGGTTCTGTCCCAGCTCTCAAAATGAAGAATTGCACAACGTGACACAAATGTGGACATTATGGAGGTGTTTTGTTCGTCAGAGGAAGTCATTACTTCAAATGAAAGGCCCTTATCATTTGTTTACATCCACAAACAGCTTTTACTGTAAAAGCTATTTACAGACACACAAGGAAAAAGAAGAAAAGTCTGAAGCTATTAAAATGTTACTTTCTCATGTGCAGAATCAGTTTTGCATCCCTGTTAACTTTTCCAGACACAAATTATGTTACAGTGTAATTACAAGTACTACTTAAAATTATGTGACTTTATAGCATGTTGTTGTGTTAGAGGTGAAAATCTGATATATGAATTGTTGTTTATTTTGCAAATCTTCAAACGCTTAGTACAGCCATTCCCAAAGACAAGAGAACAGTGGCTCCCTTATCTATCTATATCTACACCAAAGATGGCATAGGGACCCCCAGTAATAGCAATTAATTCTATTCAAAATGATTTCTACTGTTTTGCCCACCCCGAAAAATGCCACTTTGGGAACTTAGTAAATCTGTTTGGCCCTGATGTGGCCTAGTAAGTAAATTTTTTGTTTGACATAATAGGATGAAATGTGACTATCCGCCTTGGCTCCTCCAGTCTGCTGCACTGGGGGAGATGTTCTCTACTCCGGTTATTAATATACAGAGCCGCCGCAGAGTTGGGTTATTTGGGTCAAACGTGCTCACACCACGTGAGAGAGAGAGGCTCCTGTCAGTTTAGACGCGATGGACCGTCTTCAATATAGTATAGTATGTCAGGATTATTATTTTATCATTACCATTCAAGCATTTTAAAATATCCAATGATTCTGTGTGACTAGTTTTGTGTTTATTGTTTTAGAGCAGTGTTAATTTATATTTTAACTAGGGGTTTGGACGTTGAATTTGTTTGTTTCACTGTTTTGATGCACGTAAAGCCCTTGTGAAACTGGGCTATACAAAGATAAACTGATTGAATGATTGATTGAAATGTAATTTCCTTTTAGTCAGGATGTTGTCAAATAATAATTTGTAGTTTAGTCTGATTTTACTCGGCAAAAATTTCATCAAAATAGTTAAAAATCTAAATCTACAATGAATTTAGTCAACTTTAAAGTCATGATTGTATTGAAACATATTTAGTGATTTTGTGTGCTTCATGGAGCCTCTCCTGCATCAATTTATGAGGCTCTTTCAAAATGTTTTAGTCCCTTCTTTTCATTTGTATTGTCTTTTTTAGTTAACAAAAGTATCTGGACTTTTTAAGTTTCTTCTATATCAGACAAATAGGTAAGTGGCGTGTTATTCATTTATGGTAACGAGAAGACAAGATGAACACCATTCAGAAAAAAGAAAATATCTGGAGATAGTCATAGTTTTAGTCTTAATAACTACTTTAAATTTTCTAATTTTAGTCAGAAAAAAATATTACTTTGAAAAAATTATGACAAATATTTTACTCAACAAGATTAACACTCTTTAAAAGTCAAGAGTTCCTCTTCTAGGCGCATTACTTCTCAAAACAACACATTTTCAATACCTGAACAAAGAATGACATTCAGCCTGCGAGGTCTAATCTACAAGGTATAGGTTCATGAATGAATATTTTAATTCATATGTACTGCACACATGTATAAACATTAGAGGGAGTATGACTATCATGATTTAAACATATCTAACCACATGAAAGATTACATTTTTATCCAGCCAACCAAAATAAATCATGATTATTAAGTTGAATAAAAGAAAAAGCTTTCTTAAACCATTATGCAATGGGTAATAGACTATAAAATTCTTCTGACAGAAGACCCCTTTCAGATGATATACTGAGCTCTCTGCAAAAGACGATGCTGTTTTTACGATTATGGTTTGATAGCAATCTTGCAGCGCTATTAATCTTTATCAAAAACATCACAGTAAAAAAGCTGAATTGAAGATTCTTGAACTCCGACCTCAATACATCAGCCATCGGCCCTGTCTTGCTGCAATCCTCCACAACCTTTCAACGACGTGACCTCATTTTAACAAGAAAGTCCAGTCCCAGCTGATTGGCTCCGGATAAAAGGCCTTGAAATTTCTCCCAGACTTTGAAAAATACTGTAACGATGGACGACCAGTGAAGCAGAAATTAGCAAGTGGAGCTTCCAATCCGAGCGTCTCATCAGCGAAAGCTTCATGGAGCGGTATTTGTGATCCTTAAAAAGGCCAGAGCTACTTCCATTTATCTGCAAATGAATTTCTTATACAGGAGATTTTGGCCAACAGACATCGTTTCGAGCCTCATCTGATCTCCGTTGCTTTGAATAATTTAGCTTTTGTATGAAGAGGAATGCCTTTGTTCTTTCATCAATCTGCTTCTTTGTTGATGAAGAGCTAATTCAAGTGGTTTAGTCTCCTTCAATCTCCAGATGGCGTCCGTTTGTAAAAAAAAAAGAGTCTAAAGCTCTGCTGCAGCCATTCAACCACAACAAAAACGTGGTAACATGCAAGAAGAATGTTGTAAATGTTCATTAATATGGAAGTAGAGGAAACTAGTAGAGCTGTGATGTTTACTCCATTGATTGAAATTTATGTCCAAATGATCAGCCCTCCACAAATAAAATAGATCTGGCTAAGCCTTTAGTATACAACTATTCTGAAAGGCATGTGATTAAGGCTGAAACAACTAATCGATGAATCAATCAGTTATTGAAATAATTATCAACTAGTTTAGTAATCGATTGATCGTTTTCTAGAAAGAATTATATCAAAAGTCTGTATTTTTGAGCAGAATATGTATGTTTTTTTTTTTAATATTTGATAAACGAGTTCTCTCTGTGTCCACAGGTCTGAGGTAAACATGTCCAAATCTAATATTGGTTTTACTCAGGGCCGGCCCTAGCCCAGCCCAGACTATGCAGCTGCTTAGGGCCCCGAGACCACCAGGGGCCCCCAAAAATGTTGAGTTCAAATATTGTCCTTGTCTCTCCTGAAAATCTCTCTGAAAATCTTTCTTTTTCAAACATTTTGACAAGTGAGCGATTGGCCGCTGTATCTCATTTTGTTGAATAAGTATCTATCCCAGGGGAGCCCAAAGTTTCTTCCATGGAGGGCCAAAATTAGCGGGCGAAGGGCCAAATGCAACACTGTTTTGCGTAGGACCATCTCGAGGGCCAAATGAAACCCCTTGGAGGACCGAATTTGGCACGTGGACCCCACTTTGGCCACCTGTGATCTATCCAATAGCAAACTGATGTCATGTAAATTCTGCTTGGGCCGGCCCTGAATGTAATGTTGCTTACTTTCCACATCGTGTAACTAGTTTAGTTCCACATTCATTACTTTGGCGTTCAAGACAATTATCCAATCAGAAAGGAGTCCCACACTCGCGAGTGCAGCCTTCAATAGTTTCAGAAGCTCAGTCGCCGAATTCTGCATGTTCTTAGCTTTCAAATGATGTTCACATACAGTACTTGTGTCTCCTCATGTGTCCAGTCCAAGAGTGCATCCTACAAACATTCAGTATCAGCTAAACTACCAAAATGCATTCAAACAGCATCACTTTAGCTTCATGAAGTAAAAATGTGTAAAAAAAAATGCTAACCCAGACACGTTTCACAGCTAAACAATTAATTGCCAAAATAACTGTTATTTGCAGATTCTTATATTAGTTTGAAAGCCCATATTTCTCAAATGTTTAGCTGGACTAGTTTAAAAAGTGTACACAGTGAAATAGATCTGATTATAGACGATCTTATCTAATCCCACTTGAAGTACTACAAAAAATGTCCCAAACAAACCATAGAACAGTATTTGCTAGTGTCTCTTATCCGAGTAATTGTATAAGCGCTGCCCTGCAAACCATGAGTCCAGTACCGAGTGTCTTTAAGAACAGTAATCAGCCAGTAAACATTTACGCCAGATGACATGGCTCCATCAACTACTTCATCTAACAATCTCTAACCTTCATCCCATAATCTAACCTATGTGCAGTCTTTCAAGGTTTGGACTAACAGGGAAATGCAAGATTATGGCCGTGGGATTGCAACAACAGACTACCAATACTCCTTACTACTGTCGGAAAAAAATCTTCAGTCTTCATCTGTACTCTGTAGTTGAAGTGTAGGACGTTTCGATCTTAGTCCAAAGATCGTCATCAGCTTAATACTTACTACTGTATATATGATAAAAATGTTAAAACTAATATTGCTGTATAGTTATGTCCAAAGCCTGAGACTGCAGCTGGTACCTGTCAAAGGCCCATAGTCACACTTGTTGTTAGGATAGGCTCCAACGCCATTTAAACATTTTGTTTTGAAAATTTCTAAGATATAAAAATGAAAAATATTGATAGCGTATTTAATATACACCATCAATAATTCAGTGATTCCCAAAGTGGGGTCGTGGGAGCTACATTTGTTTCCCAGGTGGGAAAGGGCTTTTTCCATTTATTTACGGTTAGGGTTAGGTTTAGGTTTAGTTTAAACTAGGGTTGTCATCAAATGAGGCCTTTCCCATCCTGCGAAAAAAAATGTTGCGTCGTGGGATCACTGTGGGGCCTCAGAGATACTGCAGGGAGCCCCAAAGCTTGTCTGCAAAACAAGCACACTGAAAAATGTTGACATTTGAAGGAGATTTTTAGTATTTAGCCTACAGTCGTTATTTGTTTTTTAATACAGGCCTGTATGTAATTTGTGGTTGCAAAACATTACACATTGAATTCGAATACAGGGCATTATTATCATTGGGGGGCCTCTGTAGGATCTTTAAGACGATAAGAGGGCCTCGACGATCCAGACTTTGGGGATGGCAGGGCTACTTCTTCAATGAAAACGGCATAGATGTGAACTGAAGCCAAGAAAACAAAGTGAACAAAGTATCACCAAATCATATTTTGAATGTTTGATACAATCTATGATTAACTAGTTTTTACAACAGCTGAGGTCCCAGATTGTTTGCATGGACATGTTGAGAGGGACGTCCTGAAATGTTTGTGAACTCCTGGGCTAGAGCAGAGGAGCTACAGTAAGTGTGATCAAATTGTTTTTAAAACAGAAATTGCAAATCTTATTGCAGTCACAAATTAGTAGGGCTGGGACCGTTCTTTTTTTCTTCGCAATACCAGTACTTACCGTTACCTGAATGGTTATTAGTCATCTAGAACCATGAAACAGAACATTTATTCCATCATAGCAGAAAAACTGCAATACGGTAAATTTCCTAAATTGCGCAGCCCGAGCCTTGGCATTTGGTACTTCGCAGGAGGCCTGGTTTAGGCCTGGTAAATTTGGACCGGAAAATGTATATGGACAAATTCAAAGGTTGGTGTGGAGCAGAGGTTGCATTAACTGAAAATTCTCTGTCAATGACTGAATATTTTGAAGGCCGTCTTTCATTTTGAAGGATTGAAAATCAAGCCATCGTCATCTTTTGAAAGTTTTATACACGTTTTAACACACACAACACAAAATATATTGCTCACAAATTATATTTAGATTTGCATCCATTTATCCTGTAATCTGTGTTTTCTTACATGTATAATACTAGGTATATAATGAGAAGCTAATTAATGAAGGATAAAAACAGCTTATGACAGATTTTTTACAACCCTGTCTGTCAAAATGACTGAGAAAAATGATCCCTAGCGAAACCAGTGGTGTGGAGATTGATATACAGTAGTATTTTGGGGGCTGCCTCTTGTCTATAGTTGAGCATCAGCAACAATGATAGAAAATGAAAATCACTTTTCTAAGAAGCAAACAAGGTTATAGCACTTCTAGACAATTACAAGACCAGGGCCAAAATTGAGAATCAATTTTCAGACCAGTCAAACAACCACAGAGCTGCAGCTACAGCCAAAACCTACTCAATAATTTAAAACATGATTCATTACGTTTGTAATTATGTGCCTCGAACCACAGTCAGAAAAGAGGATAGTTTTAGAAGCCACTTTTTCGTTAGATGAAACCAGTTTGGAGGACCACAAAATGCACTTTACAACTTCCTTCTTTGAGACAGCAATGCCCAAAAGGGAAGCGACGGTTAAGGATCTGTGATATAAAACATCTGCCACCACCGGCCGTAATAAATCTCATTTTGTTTGGTTTTGCTGACACACGCAGTGACTACAATTCAATAAACCACTTCAAACTTTAATGCGATTTGCTGCAGAGGATAACGTTGCACTTTTGCAGGCGGCCGATCCTTCTTGTGCCGCGAGACAATGGCTCATAAAAAATTCAAAGAAATGTTTTCAAGCCGCTTTTGTATTTATTAAAAGTCACTTAAACTAAATAATGTATCGTGTAATGCGATACAGGGAGCTATTTTTTCTCCCCAGACTAATTAGAGACCATATGGGCTGCTCGAATCAAAATATACTAACCCAATGTTTATTCTAGTCATATCATTAGTTAATCTATTTTATTCCTTGGTTTTGAAACAGGTTTATAGTCAATTAATATAGTGTTTGCAAGGCTGTACACTTAAAACACAATTGATTTGAAATTGCTATCTAAATGGTTATGGTTACACTTTGAAAATCGCAAAGACTACAATTATTTTGACAGAACAAGCAAACAACCATTCCTCTCTCCACGTCAATACATTTGTGCATAAATATTGGTTTAGACATCAAAATGTCTGTAACAGAGGCCAAGCAAAAGCCTGGTTTAAACATTAATAAAGCAGTATCCACAAATGTATTATGGAAAAGAATTAGCCTGGCCTTAGTCATCCAACTCCAATTATCATAAATGAGTAGAGGGTATGGCAAGACCAGGCTAGAAAGGAATAGTTTCATGTCAAGATGTTAATTGTATCGACCCAACACTGCCCCCTACTGGCCTTGAATGAAAACACAGTTTTTACAGTATGTAGTATTTTATTATAAACGAGTATAAAATCAGTAGAGCGCACTTTTAGGCCTGTACTGTACAAATACAGTAACATTTAACGGGACATTATTGAAAATATATGACACTTTTTAAACTTTTCATAACATACAGTGGTCACATCAAAATCATGAAACACTTTTAGTGGAGTTGAGCAAAAAACATTGAGCATAGAACATAAAAGAAAAATACATAACACTAGTTGTATTTGATTCATAACTTCATCTGTGTTAGAAATATCTATTATAAGATCCATCATCTTATTATAAGATCCATCATCTTATTATTGGGCAAAATTAAATCACAGTTTATGAAATGAAATGTCAGTTAAGGCAAAGTAAAGTATCTCATAATTGGCACATTTTTAACATAGTAATGAGTGTAAAGGTTCTTACAGACCATTTTACTGTATATTGTTTTTACGCAGATTGAAAATAACAAAATTGTACCAAACGTCATCATTTCAAGGTATGTACGTTTGACACAGGGCCGGTCCAGCCCAATAAGCAGACTATGCAGCTGCTTAGGGCCCTGCAGAGACCAACCGGGAGCCCCCCCAATAGTGCATACATTTGTACTACAGGTGTCGTGGCCTCATGAATTTCCTTCAAATGTCGAATGTCTCCTCAAAATAACTATACACTGTAAAAAGAAATCTAGATACAAGTAAAATTTTCAAAAAAGTAGTAAATTTGAGCTAGTTTAAAGAATTCTGCCAGTTTTTACATAAAGAAAACACATCAACAACAATCTTCTTTCAAGAAAATTGATTGTTCTTATCTAATTTTGAGTGAGATTAGATATTTCTTTCCTAATTTAAGAGTAAAATAATAGGGCTGCAAGGTTAATCAATTTGAATTATTGCAATTACCTAACCCCAAAGGCTGAGGGCTTTATCTGCCTTGCGTCTCCAGGGAGCACGACTGCAATGTATAAAACCAGTTTTTAAAGTATATTTTGCTGACAATACTAAAGGGCTGCGACAATAACCAACAGTATTGGTCACCACGATTAGTTGCATCTTCACTTAAAAAGACAGTTCAACAATCTGTCAGTTCAACTACGGCAGATAATTACTGTGATAATATTGGGAATTTCAGAAAATGTGTCCAAGGAAATAGGAGACAAAATTTCCATATCCTCCCATGCTTTGACAACACTCTTCTTTCCTAGCGTTGGCCCCGCTTTGGCACAGTCTCCTCCATTTTGTCCGATCCAGAGCATCTTGGGGGTGGCTTGGATGCTTAGACAATACTGACTTGCTTAAAAGATAAAATTAAAATCGCAAATCGAATCGCAATTTCTGTCCGAAAAATCTCAATTAGGGTTTTTCTCAATATAAAATGAATTAGTTACTTAAATCAAGGACAAATATACTAATATTAAGAAAATTGTACTCATTTCTAGATTTCTTTTTGCGGTTGTCTACTTTCTTTTACAAACATAGTCAGGTTGAATGGGGGGGGGTTGACTCTCATTTATGTGAATATAGATTTATCCAAAATGAAACTGAAGTCGTGAGGGCCCTGATTTCACATACCGTTTACTGGTAAAGAAGTACATTATTGGAACTTAAAGTACAGTAGCTTAGTTGAGCCGTGAAGCTGAGACATAAAACTGCCTGTCAATGTTAACACTATGAAACATTCACTTTTTCCCTTCAGTGCTTTGACTCGACGCAGCACTCTTTGTCTTTGTTGTCTTCCCCACTTTCTCTCTCTTGACCTCGTCCTTCCTTGGCGCAGCGTCAGGTCCCTGGGGGTCCTCGCTTTCCACCTTAGTCGGCTTTTTGAACTTGTGCTTACCTTTAACGGGGGCCGAGAAAGTGAGCGAGGATTTGATGAAGTCCAGGGGGAAGATGCCCACGTCGCCGTCAAAGCGGTTCTTGGTGACCTGGAGGGACCTGCGGCCGGGACAGGTCACCAGCTTCTTCTCCTGCAGGATCAGAACGTTGTCCGCCTCCTGGGAAGCCTGGGGGACGACGGGATGAATGTTAGTTGGACAAGGATCATTTTTATGGGTTTATACAGATTCGTGAGTGATCGCCAACAAATCATTGAACCAAAAGTGTTGACTTGAGCTTCTATACTGCTCTGAATCAGATCCCAAAACTTCCTTCTTGCATCTACACAGCCTTTACAATTATTCCATCACGATTCTAAATGTTTGAGAACAAATATTACGATTTACGATGATTATTCACGATCAGGATTAAGGAAGAAAATACTGAGAATGTCTCCAAACTTTGACAGTACTGTGTAAACCTTCTCAAAATAGATATAGCAAGATTTCTTCAGCCTTTACCGGCGAGTATGCTCCCTTTGACACAAAAATACGCACTTCTGCTCATGAGACATAAAAGCGGTTCACCGTGGGTCCTAATATGTATAGAAAAGAATAGTAGGGCTGCAACTAACGATTATCTTACGAGTCGAGTAGTTCGGTTGATGATTTTTATGATTCATTTAACGATTAATCAATTGTTTTGTTGAAAAAGATGCATGAGAAGTGTTTTTTTTTTTTTTATTTTGATGCATGAAGCTAAGTTTGTGGACATCTTGATAGAGCGCACGTAAAGGCAACTCAGAACCACGAGAGTTCAGTCTGGGATTGTGAAAGTGAAAGTAATTTTACATGTATTTCCAAACTAGTTTTGCCATAGGTTTGTGTAGGTTCTCAGTCATACAGGAGGTGTCCATCGTAGGCAAAAATTCTTCAGTCTTCTGTCCACTGTAGTTGAAGTGTAGGACGTTTCGATCTTAGTCCAAAGATCGTCATCAGCTTAATAATGACTTGAGCATGCGGATGGGTCTCTTAAGAGTAAACCAGAAGGAGGAGTTAGCCCCCTTTAGCATCAAGAGAGGAGGGACTTAGAGGTTAAAAGAAAATGGATGGATGTACTAATTTTACATTTGTGTATGTTTGGATAGTTGCATTTATGGATAGTTTGGATAGTTGCATTTATAATACTATTTCCTCACCTGCTCAAGGGACTGCAGATGGAAACTTTAGCTATAATCTGATGTAAAGCATCTTTCATTCATGTTTTTGCACATTGTCCCTGTTAAATAAACGAAACGAAACGCAATCTGGGGAAAAAAATGGTAAAACATATTTCTATTTTAAATGTATTCATTTACATAAATACATGCATCATTTTATTTTCCACGTTAATTACTTGTATTCCTGTGGTTAATGGTCTCATTAATATAGCACTTTTCTGCCAACATTAGGCACGAAAGTGTTCTGGAAAGTTATTGAGAAAGAACTGCTGCTTATCCAAAACTTCCACATATTTAACTAGATTCTTTCTGATTTATGTCATAATATGACAGAAAGTGAAACAGGCCAAGTCTATAAATTATTTCAAATGGCTGCATTAGGTTCTGAGAATATTGTAGCCAAAAGATATACAGGCACATTAGCAAGTTCACATTGTAGTACAAATGTACCTGTAACTAGAAGGCATGCACTATTTACTTTTAGGTGAATTACTATAAATGATGTTGCGTTGATTTGGAAAGTTTTATGAGAAAGTAGCGAGCGCTGTCAATCAAAGTCGTCTCCGTGAGCTACAGGCAAACTCTCTCATTGGGAGGATTATTATTTCTGATTTATGTCAAAACCTGTCAGAAATTGAAATTGAGAGAGTCTATAAATTATTTGAAGCGGACACAAAATAGGATTATCGTTATCTGAATCTTGTACCTTTGCAGAACCAAAGATGGACGCCGTTTGAAGCTCTCGGTCGTCTTCCTCTTTCCTCGGGTGAATGATCAACGTCACGTGGCAGCTGCTGCTCGTGGCGAACTTCCTGAAGGCGGCGATGATGTGGTCCTGCACAGCAAACCTGGAAATTATGTTAGAAAAAATGCTACAGTCATGAAATTGTTGAAAATGTTGAATGGCTCCAATCTCTGAACACACTCGAGGTGATAAATTGGTCGGTGAGGCTGGATTGCAAAGTCTAAAGCAACAATTGACTTGTTCCTATATTATCAGGGTTTATATACAGGTAGCACAAAATCAAATCCAATGCTTTTAACACTCAAATATTCTTCAGTCTTTATCTGTACTCTTAGATGAAGACTGAAGAATGGACAACTCCTGTATGACTGAGAACTTACACAGACCCAAATACTACATTTCTATACCACCAACGCAAGGCATATTTCCTGTTCCAGGATTTGCAAGCATTCTATAAATGTTGGAACCTGGACACGAGCAACTTTAGAGCAAAAAAATAGTGAGCAAAATTACAATTGAATGTGTTTTGGAACTGATTTTTAAAATGATTTCACAAACTTGCAAAGTAAAGAGTTATTGTGTAATAAATTTAGATGTTTGTTTGTTTATTTCGAACATGTTATGTACACAAACAATAAAATAAACATATAAATTAAAAGAGATTACAACTGCAAAGAAATAGAAGAGACATTTCCAAACATACATGTTCGAAAGGGAGTAGGAAGAAGTTGAACTTATTTGATCCTACCCCCAGATTCATAGTTTAACATAAAATTCTTCACAGGCTACACCTTTGACTCTGTTTTTCTGTTGTGATGCCTGTAAGAAACCACTTTATTGCTTTTTAATTTTGGCACAATCCCTAAATATAAAGGGCTATGAATTGTTTTAAATAGGGCTGGGTACCGTTCGTGTTTTTTTCGATACTAGTACTTTAACGATACCTGAACGATACGATTTCGACACCTAAACTAAATTATTGGTCATCTACACAAAAAAGTAAATATCTAGAAGGTTTAAATGACCCAAATTCATCTTATTTATCTAAATTTGAGCTGATTTAGTGGCTCATTTGACCCAATTCTAACCACTTGTTTTGACTTGCTTCAATAGATTTCTACTTAGTTCCTTTTTTATTTAAATTAATTTACCAATGGGGTAAGAAAATTGGTCTTTTGGCAGTTTTATTTTCCTAATTCAAGTGAGATTACCTTTTAGAATGAGTAAAAATTGTCATGAAATAAACCAAATATTCTAGATGACAGGAGTAAATATGTCTAATCTAGTCAAAACTGCTCTAAACAAGACTAATATTCTCATTTATACTCATGCTTGATTTTAGTTTTGTTGTAGAACCAAAAAACGGAACAATATTGATAATTTAT